>RJWM01010246.1:0-44537 GCA_004363535.1 Dasyprocta punctata
AGCCTTCTCCATATGGGGAAACTGAGACCCTGGATGTGGTGCAGGGGCTCTGGGAGAGGAAAGTGGAGGGCTGCACGGAAATCAGAGGAGGTGAGCAACCCATTTATTCCCTCAGCAACTTTGCACTAAATGCCTACTGTGCCAGGGAATTCAGCAGTGAAGGAAACTGACCCCCAAATAAGTTTGTATTTATCTTAGGACTTTAACCCCAAAGAAAATACTCCAAAGAACAGCAAACAGGTACTCAAACAAATACTTGTTTATGGAGACATTGTTTACAATTGCCAAAGTGTGGAGGCAACCCAAATGCCCGATAAGTGAATGGATAAACAAATTGTGTGTGTAAACACAGTGGAATAGTAGAAGGCCATAAAATGGAATAAAGTAGCCAGGCATGGTAGCACCCGTCTATAACCCTGCACCCCAGGAGGCTGAAGCAGGGAGATTGCTAGTTTGAGTCTGGATAATTTAACAATTTAGTGAAACTTGCCTCAAAATAAAAAATAATAAAGTCTGGGGAACTAGCTCAGTGTGAAGATTTTTGGTTTAATCCCCAGGACGGAGGAAAAAAAAAAAGAAAAAGAATGAAGTGTGGATTCATGCTACAACAGAGATGAACCTCAAACGTAAGCTAAGTGAAAGATACACAGCGAAGATGGAACATAGTGTGATTTTATTTATACGGAATACTCAGAAGATGTGAATATATAGGGCAGAAAGCAGATTAGCAGTTGCCAGAGGATGAGGGGAGGGAAGAATGGAGAATAGTGGGCATGGGATTTTTTTGGGGGGGAGGTGATAAGTAGATTTTGCAACTACATTAGGAATAGTGATTGCAGAATGCTAGGAATATACCAAATGTCCCTGAATTTTACATGATGAAATGGCTAGTTTTATGTTATGTGAAAGTCACCTCAATAAAATCCCTGTATCCCTCCACCCACCCATTCATCCACCCATTCATCTATCCATCCACCCACCCATCCATCTATCCACCCACCCATCCATTCACCTACCCACCCATCCATCCATCTACCCATTCATCTATCCATCCACCCACCCATCCATCCATCCACCCATTCATCCATTCACCTATCCACCCACCCATCCATTCACCTACCCACCCACCCATCCATTCACCTACCCACCCATCCATCCATTCACCCATCCATCCATCCATCCACCCACCCACCCATCTGTCCATTCATCCACCTATCCATCCACCTGTATCCAACCCATGCAATCTGTGTTCTTGTGGAGGGGAGTAAGATGAGGGGGCTTCAAAACTGATGGCTGTTTATAGTGATGAAAGGACTCATAAATAACCCATTTCCTTCATTTTACCACTATGGAAACCAAGTTCAACTGGGGTGGGGACCTGCTGAGCCCCCAAGTTCATGACGTGTGGTCTTTTTGTGATTTCTGCTCATACCACACTTGGTCTGCTGTTTTCTGCATCTTTCTCAAAGGGAACAAAACTGTAAAAGCACCCACTATGTGCTGGCCATGGCCCTGGGCCCACTAACGTGTGTTTTCTCAGCTGGCTGTTGCTGAGAGGAAGCACTAGCCCCACAGACAGGCTTCTGGAGGTGACATAACCAGGGGGGCCAGGATGTGAGCCTGGGTTTCTGTCTTCAGAGTGGTGCCAGGTCAGGCTCCCATGTGGTCCTCCCTAGTGTGTGACTCATGCCAGCTCCCTTGCCTCCATGGTTTCAGGAGGCACCAAGGACCCACCAGGGTGAAGGGGTCACCTCCCAAGTTCTCTCCTGGTCCCTCTGACAAGCTGATGTCCTGTCTCAGCCAATACATGGACAACAACAGAATGCCAAGGCTGACCTCTTCCCTCCCAACCCCTGATCTGTTTTGCAGGGAGTGTAGTGCAAGTCTGAATTGGGACCTGTGAGAAGGCAGCGGGGCTTGTGCACTGGCTGGTGGGCTTGAGGCTTGGAGCTGACTTGCCAATTTCTGGTTGTTTCTGTCCCCCGAGGTGTCCTTCCCATTATGCTGCTACAGGCTGTGTGACCTTAGGTGAGCTATCCCCTCCCTGGTCTGCACCATGGGCCAGGCTAGCAGACCCCTGAGGCCTGCACTTGAACATTTCTTGCCTGCTCTCACGCATCCCTTGGCGTGGAGCTGATCCTCCCTGATGAGCCTCTGTTCCTTCTGCACCCAAGGGCGCCTGCTTACCCTCCGCCTCGGTCACTGTCATCCCTGGCATGTGGTCAGCACTGTTGTGACCAGGTATGTCACTTGCAACTGTGCAGGTGATCTGTGACCCAGTCTCCAGCCCCAGTGCCATCCTATCCTTTGGAGCCACCACGGTGAGGAGCTGAGCCTTCAGTGTTCTCCTGGGCTGCCTGAGCCCACCTTGTCTTTGCGCCCCAGGCTGGAAACATCACAATCAGTCCCTTCTGGAGCTCCACAGACCTGGCTGATCTGGGGGTCCTGATTGGGGTCTCCCTACCCCTACTGGTCCAGGAGGTGTCTCCCACCCTCTCTAGCTTCTCTGTTCCTCTCAACCAATGCACAAGGCCTCGGTTGCTCAGGGATGTGTATGGGGTTGGGTTATGGGGTGGATGCTCTGAGAAGCAGGGAGGATGCTTAAACTCAGCTGTGGGTGATGTGGGGCTGACACCCCTGCCCTGCCTTGCCCCAAGGCTCCTTGACATGCTGGGTCCCAACCAGTGAGGTGGGCAAGGGTGAGGGGACAGCTGCCTGCCTGTCATGCCAATGAAGCTACCGGCACACACTCAGCTGCAAGGGTGAATGCAAGGCACTGTGATAAGCTACTACCCAGCACACTTGCCTATGTGATGCTTCTCACTCTGACCTGCAGGAATCAGACTGGGCACTCCGGTTCCATCCTTAGAAAGGCCACCCAGCCTGGTGGTGGGGAGACTGGGGGTGTAGCCCTTGCACACAGCTCCCCTCCCCCACCTCCTAACATGGAAACCTGGGCAGATGCTTTTACCTGTCTGAGCCTCAGTTTCTCCTGTCAAAATGAGCCCTCACCTGGCAAGGATACTGAAGATGAGAGGGGACACTAAGTGAAATGGGGGTGTGGTACTTTGTCCATAGGGCTGCTATGATGTGGGGTGCTGGGGCTGCAGAGAGGACTCTCATAGGCCCTGGCTCCCAGGGTCCCCAGGGTCTGATGGAAGAGAGCATATCTTTTTCAACTTGGTGAGTGTCCATTCCCGGATGGGTACTGTGGGGGGCACTGGGGAGACTGTAAGTCTTGGAAGCCATGGAGAATCCTTGGCTGATGGGTGCAGGGCTGGGTGCTCTGTTCCCAGCTTCCCCTGCAACTTCACCTCCCAGCAGCAAATCAAAGCTGCAGATTGTTCCTGTGGCTTACTGCCCTTGAGTGGGTGTCAGGATAACCAAGGGACTTCGCTCAAACTTACACGGCTGGCCCTGTCTCTGCCCCCAGATGCTGACGAGGTCCGGAGTGCAGCCTGAGAACCTGAGTTCCTGACAAGCTCACTGGAGCTGCAGATGCTCTGGGGCTGTGGACCACACTCTGAGGAGTGGAGGAATCAGGGCCAGAGAAGGAAGGTAACTTGTCCAAGGTCACAAAGCAGTAGTAATGTGGCTGGGGCTACAGAGCTGAGTGTGCAGGCAGCAGGAGCAGGAGTCCCTGAGACAGGTGGAGTTGAGGTTGCTGAGGCAGGAGGGGGCCCAGCCTAGGAGTGTGGTCTGGTCCAGCAGGTCCTGGGCAGCCATAGAAGATTGTGGTAGGGGTGACTACCTGGCCCTAAACTGAAAAGCTCATCTTACAATCCCTGACTGTCCCATGATACCAGCCAGGCAAAGGCTTCTGCCACCAAAACCAACCAAATGCCTTGTCAGTTAACTACTTTACCACTTGTACCAACCCTGCATAGCTAGCACTATTATTACACCCATTTTACAGATGAGGAAACAGAGGCAGAGGTGAGAAGTGACTTGTTCACACAGTTAGAAAGCAGTGGAGCTGGGATTTGAACCCAGGCACCCACAGGTCCAAACTGTCTTTCTTCTCCATTGGCTGTGGTGGATGCAGGCTGACCAGGGAGGTCTGGAAGCTGCGGCCTGCAGAGGGCCTCTGAGGACAGCCTGGCAGCTCTGTCCCGCTGAGTCACCACCACCCACCCAGCCCTGAGAGCTCAGCTTCAGCAGAGCAGGTCCCACCCACATAGGGGCTCAGAACTGGGCCCCAGCCAGAGGCTTGGGTTTCAGACATCTCCCCCGGAGCTCTGATCCCCTCTAAGCCCTGTGACCCGGGTGTGGTGAGGAGGCGGCACCACAGGGAAGATGACCAAGGCAGGCCATGGGGCCAGGCAGGCCTGGCCTTTCTCCTGGAATCCGGGGATTAATGGGAGCAGCTGGATGCTCCGTGGCCCCTCCTGCCGCCCGCCGCCCATCCCGGGTCAGCTTTCCCTGGAAGTTGGTCATCAGGGAGTTCTGGTATTTTCAATTACCAGCTGGGCACGCCAGCAGGGGGAAGGGTCAGTGGTACCCCGTGACCCCTGCAAGGAGATGGAGTCCCAAGGAGCAGGCCTAAAAGAGGCCTGTGGCCCAGCAAGGCAGGGGAGGTGGCCAGGTGGATATGTGTGACCAGAGCAGGTGTCAGGGTCCCTCTGTCCCCAACCAACCCTGGGCAGTGTGTAATCCCACTCTTGGCAGGGGTTGGACAAAGTAGCTTTGTTTCCTCCCCAGGGCATGAATGGGTCAATGACGTGGTCTCTGAGGGCCTTCGGGACTGGGTTTTCAGGACAGGACTGGAGCCAGAAGGCCCATGGCTCTAGCTACTGCAGGAAGTGGGGGCTTGGGACTCACTCAGTTCCCCCTCCACATCCCTGAATGCCAAGAAAAGAAGGAGACGTCTGCCCTTTCACCGGTTAGGAGACCCCAGGAGCTAAAAGGGCATCATGCAGTCTGAGACCCCACCTCAACTCCCAGACTCCAGGCTACCGTGCCTGACATCTCGGCCCCCCGTGGCTGGTCCCCAGCAGCTTCCCACTCTCCCTGACTGAAGCACAGATGCCTGCCAGGCCCATCTGCCTGTGTCAGTCCCTGTGCCACTCTCCCCTCCACACCCGCACTGGCCCCTCTCTGTCCCCAAACACTCCTCGCACCTAGGTCATTCTCGCCTCAGGGCCTTGGCCCCATGGGGTTTCTGTCTGGAAAACTCTTCCCCCGCCTAATGGTTAATTTTCATTGTCAACTTGATTGGCTTGAGAAGTGCCTAGAAAATTAATAAAGCAACTCCTGGGTGTGTCTGGGGATTTGCAGAGGTGAGTGGACCATGGGGCTCTAGCTTTACCTGTGAATGGATCCACACTGAGAGCATCACTTGGTGGTTTTCTTGGGAGGTGATGGAAACTCAGGAGGTGGTGGGTCAAGGGGACATGACCTTGGAGACTGTCTGTCCCCAGCCTCTGCCTGCTCAGCTCATTCACCTCTCTGTTTCCTGGCTGCCTTGAAGTGAACAGCTTTGCCCCACCATGCCTCTTACCATGACATTTCTGTGTTGAAGCCAGCTAGCCATGGACTGAAACCCTCGAAACCATGAGTCAAAGTAAACCCTTCTTCCTTTAAGTTGATTTTGTCAGGTGATTTTGCCACAGCAATGGAAAACTAACATATCCTATGTTTTCCACATCCTCCTCTTTATTTAGGTCTTGGCTTCAATGTCATGTCCTTAGGGATGCCCTCCCTGACTACCTTTGTCCCCAGACCCTCCCTGTCTCACACCTTCTTTATTTTCTTTGAGTACTAACACTACCTGAAGGCAGACACTCTGTCTCTTATTCAGCCTCCACAGCCTGGAATAGTGTGTGGCTCAGAGTGGTGCTTGATCAATATTTATTGGAGGAAAGAAGGGAGGGAGACAGAAAGAGAAGGTGGGCTTTCATCTTTTCTAGTCTCTTTAGGAACCATACTGAGTCTACTGTCCTTGTGGATGTGATCCTGAAGCTCTGGCCTCAGGCATTAGTTCCCAGCAGCCGGGGGAAAGCAGCATAGCTTGTAAGACAGCAGGATGGTCGTGTAACAATGTGTTTACCAATAGATACAAACTGATGTATGGTGTGAGACTTCCAGGAAGTGTCCTTAAAAGCGAAGGAAATCTTCTCACTTTCCTTCCATTCTGCTCCTTGAGACATGGGTGTGATAACTGGAAATACTGCAACCAAGACAATAAGGACAAGAAGCTGGCTATGGAAGAGCCTGGGCCCTTGATGATCCATGAGTTGCCAAAACTCTGTCCTCCCACATTCTCTATATATAAGAAAAAGAAAACCTCCATTTTGTTGAAGCTACTTTAGACTGGTTGTATTAATTGCCCTTCTGTTAGCTCTCATCAGGTAACTTGTATAGTCCGCTGTCTCTGACACTGGGCTGGGATATGTGGCTTGCTTTGGTCAAGGGGACAGAGCAAACATGACATAAGCAGAAACTTTAAAAAGCCCTTGGTGGTTCCTGCTTGCTGTCTGGGTGCACTATGATTGTCACTTGCTGCTGAAGGCTGAGCGACATAGGGCAGCATCTTTACCTAGTTGTTCAAGTCAGGGCCCCTCTGGATCAGCTGACAGCAGTCAATCCCCAGACATGCAACTGAGTCCTGACAAAACCCACAGAGCTGCCGAGTGATCCAGAGCAGATGGGCCACAAACATACAAACGCATCCCACCCAGCTTGGGGTCACCAGGCAGCCATCCCTGAGACTCACGAGCTAGATGACAGCTTCTGGCTCTATGCCATCAGGTTTGCAGTTAAGCAGCATTACCGTGGCAGCAGCCATCTCTTATTTCCCTTCCTGCAGTATGCAGCAAAGCCCCATCTTCAGTGCTGCCTCAGGGCAGCGACACCTTCCTCCTGGATCACGGGAGGATCAGAGTGGTCGAGGCACACAGAGGGCTCGGCCCAGGGAGGGAAGCACCTCCCTTCTCTTTCTCTCCCTCTCGTTCCTCTTTCCCCAGGCCTGGGCTCACCGGGGGCTCTCTTGGACTGTTTCTCTCTGATCCTGTGGCTTCCCAGAGAGTGGAGTAGGTGAGTCCGTGTTTATGCCAGTTCGAGAGACTGAGCTGTCGTGTGCCCACCCCACAGCAGGGCGCGAGGATCAGAGGACAGCACAGGTGTGAGAAGGGCTTTGAGAGTTGAAAGACTTCCATGAGGAGGCCATGTGGAGTGGAGCCACGGACAGAGACCTGGCTGGGGGCTGGGGACCTGTCCTAGTAAGGCTGGGCCATGTGATCTGGGGCAGCCACTTAGGAACCTCTCTGGGCTTCAGCTTCCCTCTCGGCCTCTAAGGCCCCTGCCGTGTTGGTGTGTTTCAGAGTGACTTGGGTTACCTCCTGTGGGCGGCAAAATAATGACCCCCAAAGACACCCATGTCCTAACCTTGGGGAACTGGGGAGATTTTCCTGAATTATCTAGGCAGACCCAACATAATCACTCAAATTTTAAAGCAAGAACCTTGCCCAGTGGGGACAGACAGCTAGCAAGCATGGAAAGAGCTGTGCACCTCGTGGCTGCTTCTGAGATGGTGGGGTGGGGGGTGGGGTGGGTGGTTCTGCAAGGACTTGAGGGGCCTCAAGGAGCGTGGATGGCTCCCTGCTGATACTCTGCCTTGAAGCAGGGCACTCAAGAGCTTCTAGAACTACATGCAGTGAAATTCTGCTAATGATCTCCACGAGCCAGGAAGTAGATGGTCTCTTAGAAAGGGACATGTACATCCTGTAGCACTGACTTAGGCCTACTGGGCCCCGTGCCAGCCTCTGGAACCAACGGGGCTGTGGGATCTTACGTGGTGCAGCTCTAAATTGCCACATCAGCTGTGTTTTGTAGTGGCAGCCATAGGAGACTAAGCCCAGATACTATGCATTGTCCCGTGTGCAGGGTGCTCTGTCTATATTAGTTAATACAACTGGCCAGCAAAGCCAAAGTGGCAGGTAAGTGCCTGCTGTGGAGGCAAGGGACCTGAGGCCCACAGAGGTCAGGGCTCCTGGACAGGTTCTGCACAGCTCAGGTGGTTGTAAGGGCTGAGTACATCCAGTTAGTGGTGCTGTCTTTTTTCCCATGTGACACCCAGGACAGCAGGATGGGTGCACGTCGCGTCCTGACTGGTCACTCCATGCTCATGCCAGGGGGCCTCAGAGGCTGCGGGTGCCTGGCCAGGCTGAGGTGCGGATGCTGTGCGTACGTCTTGTCCCATTTTTGCAGAAGGCAGGTTGTGGCCAACTCTGGGTCCTAAGTACACAGTGGTGTAATTATTCAGGCTCTGCCACTTCCTGCCAGGGTGACCTTCAGCAAGTCACTGGCCTCTTAGTACCTTGATTTCCTTTTAGCTACAGAGTGAGAGAACCATAGGATGTACCTGCTCACAGTGTGAGGCTTCTTCCAGGCCCTAGGCCAGCACTGGTCACACAGCAAGAAGCTGGAAGCACAAGCTGTTTCTGTGGCTATGGAGTGAATGTGGGCAATCGCTGCATTTTGAGTGCCCACCTGTGCCAGGCAGCCTGGGAGGCACTGGGTGCATTTGCTGAAATTCTCACTGCAGCCCTGTATGGAGGAGGTGACGTGACCTGTGAGGAAGAGGTGCAAGCCAAATGCTGGTCCTCGGCTGCATGCTGGGGGGCAGCCAGGCCTGTCAGCCAGGTTTGTGCTCCTGATTCCAAAGCCTGGGTCCTTCCCACCCCCTGCTCCGGAACCTGGCAGAGGTGGGGGCATGTGGATTGCTTGGGTGACCCTGGAAGGGCAGGCCGGCAGCATGGCTAAGCCTGTGCACACCAGAAGCAGATCCCTCCCGGCACGGTGGACCCAGGTGCTGAGCTTGACCTCCCACCCACTTCCTCGACCGTCAAGCACCTGGCCTCCTTCCTCTGGCTGTGGGCACCATCCACGAGCCGGGCGGAAGGTGCTCGGGAAGGCTCTCCGAGCAGTGTGTCTCGGAGGTACACAAGGGCTCTATGAAGTCAGCAGACAGCTCTAGCCTGGTGAACGCCAAGGGACTGTGAGCAAGGCAGGCCATGTGCCCAAAAGATATACTTTGTCCTTTTAAAGCAATGAGCTAGATATTTGTATATTAGATTTTAGGGTCTGTCTAAAATGGACCACTGACTCTACTGTGTGGAAATCAAGTCCTCAGTCCTCTTTTCCAGCCTCATTCCGCATCTCCACACCCCAACTCACTCCATGCTTTTCCCAGCCCATATGTAAATATTCACTGATTGCTCATGGTGGGAAGTCCCACTGGGAAAGCCATGGTGAAGAAAAGCAGACCTGTCACATAGTGCTGAGTGGTGAAGGTGGAGGAGACAGACAGGAACTCAGTGATCAAAGTCATAAGGCTAAAGTTTCAACCACAGGAACTTGAAGGTCACAGGGCTAGGGCTGGGGAGACAGTGTCTAAGTCAGGAATGTCAGTGAAATGAGCTAAGGTCTGAAGGCAGAGTAAGGTAGTGGGGGCAGCATGTGCAAAGATCCTGTGGCAGAGAAGCTAGTGCTTAGGAGGAATAGAAGGAATCCTCCAAACTTGAGAAAGCCTGGTCCAACAAGGGGGAGGGAACACATGGGACACACTGAACACAACCCACACCCTGGACTCCTGCCCAGCACAGAGCACTGGCCAGTAGGAGCCAAACTCTAGCTGAGCCACAGCCTACTGAGTAAGAACACAAGTATCTATTGTAAACTGCTGAGTTTTGGGGTGGTTTTTTTTTTTTTTTTTTTTTTTTTTTTTTTTTTATGTAGCACTATTATGGCAGCAATGGCTAATACACTAAGGCAGTGATGGTGAACCTTCCAGAACTTTCAGTGATAGCAAACAGTTGGCTGTGGCATGCAGGGCATGGGTTTGCCACCACTGCACTAAGGCCACACAGCAAATGGATGGCAAGGCTGGGATCCAAAGTGAGCCCCCTGCTCCTACTCCAGGGCTTGTTCTCTCTGCTTCTGTCTTTCAGAGGGCTCCCCTGCACTCCTCCTCCCTGAAGCCCCCTCACTCCCTTCCTCTGCCTCAGCTCTGCTCTCTGGGGGGCCCAGGTCCAGACAGGAGCCCATCCTAGCAGTTCTCTGATCCTGCAGCCAGTAGACTCAGGTGTTTTAGCAGCCAGCTTACTCTCAAGGTCCCCAAGGATGCAGGGAAAACAGTCTCCCTTTCTGGTTCCCCTCAGGTACAGGGTGCTGACTCTCCTCTACCTGCTGGGCCCCAGGACCTCCCCAGCTCCGAGCTTTGAGATTTGCAGCTGGGGCTCCAGGACCTCCCCAGCTCCGAGCTTTGAGATTTGCAGCTGGGGCTCCATAACCTGCTCAGGGTCTTGGCCAATAACTGTGGCTTTTGAAGCTCTATGATACCCAGCCCCCTCTGGATCCCAATCTCATGGGATCTCAGTGCACCCGTGGCCCCGAAAGAATGGTGGGCACATGTACAAGCTGCCTCTCAGTCACACCAGCTACCCACATTGTCCCACACAAGACAGGCTCCTTGGCAGACACAGGCAGGTAGGGCCACACTCAGCTGTATGAAGTCACGGTCAAGCACACCCCACCCCCCGCCATCCCCCGCATTCTCACACACACAGACTCCCATCCACCACAGACACCCTGGGCTCCTGGGCACACCTGCACTTTGCCCAAGCGATGCAGGGAGATAGATGTGGATTCCTGCCTTGCAGCTTTCCTGGCTTTGTGACTCAACTTCTCTGAGTGTCACCTGTGAAACTGTGACTTGGAGACCTTGGGGTGCAGTGAGGCCAGTGTGGAAAGCAACTGCTGTCATGCTCTGATGTGCCCTGCCCCTTCCTGGGACTCCGATCTTTCTGCTTCCTTCACAGTCCTATGACTCTTGCAGATCGCACCCTGCCTCCTCCAGGGAGACTTCCTGGCCTACATCGACCACCTCTACCTCCAGTGCTGATGCTGACCATGGGCCACTTCGCAAGAAGACAATTGGACAGCTATCTGCTTGCTCCCCTCCCTGGAGCCTGGCTTCCCATGCTCTTGGACCATGCCTGTCAAGGGGGGTCAGCAAAGGTTATTGAGTGAATAAGGGAGGGGCACACTCACAGTGCCAACCACGAGATCTTCTACCCACAGGTGCTACAATGTCCTTGGTAGCCTCACGTAGCCCCCAGGAGGAGAGTGGGGCTTGACGTGGCCACAGGGAGGTCTGCAGTGGAGGGCAGTGGTTGTGATGGAGAGGGGCAGCCAGAGCCCACATGGAGGGGACAGAAGAGAGGCTGGGCTGAGGCCACGTTGCTTGGCCACACTAAAGGAAGGCAGGTAGACATAGGAGGGGGTCATAGGGCCACAGAAAGGACCACAAACAGTGAGCACCAGGAGACAGATGTTTCTAGCACATAGCTGCTCCGGCTGAGCATCCACTGGAGTTAGACAGGGCTCAAGGGGCCCTGAGGGTCAAGGGAAGCACTTATAGAAACCACTGGATGTTCCCCACAATTTGGCACCCATTTCCACTGTGACAGAGGTTTCAGTCAGGCCAAGGAGAGATGACATCTTGGTGAGGCCACACGGACAAGGTCTGTCCTTCAGGTTGCACACGGAAGAGACGGGTGCTGCTCCTGCCCCCCTGCTGCAGGTGAGGAGCGGGGGGAGCCTGGGTCCCCGATCCCCTCGGGGGGTCAGACCCCCTTCCCCCTGGGCTGCTCATGTTGGGACTCTTCCAAGAGAGAGAAATACAGTTTTGCAGTTTTTTTTAAGTGGTGATGGTGCTGGGGATCGAACCCAAAACTTTTGCATTAAGTTGTATCTTCACCCCTTTATTTTTTATTTTGAGACAGGCTCTCACTAAGTCACTACATTGCTCAAGTTGGGCTTGAACTTGCAATCCTCTTGCCTCAGCTTCCCAGAGTGCTGGGATTACAGGCCTGTGTATTCCCTAACCCAACCGCTGGGTCTTTTGGGGATGGCAGTTTAACTCTTACCTTTAGTGCGATGCCCTCGCAGAAGGCAGTCATGGCTATAAACACCACTCCAATGGAGAGGGGGGACACTTGCTCTTCCAACAAGTGGCCACGTGAAAAGCATCTGGATAAATGAAGTTGCTGCACCCATTGCAGGAGTGCCTCTCAAGGCTGGTGGGGACACCTGTCACAGCAGGATCCCCTGTCACCTGCCCCGCCTGCACCTGCCCTGCTCACCTGCTTGGTTGGTGGTGATGTTCACAGAGGCGAACTGCGGCGAGAAGGGGCTCTGGTCGGTGACTCCGTTCACTGCCTGGATCTCGAAGGTGTACTGGGTGTGGGCTAGCAGGTCGCTGATGTAGATGCGCGGCTCGGTCAGCCCCAGCTGGCGGGGTGCATACTGCACATTGTCGCCACAGCGGGTGCAGGCGCCCCGGCCTGAACCGCAGCTCTTGCAGATGATGTTGTAGACCAGGTCCTCGCGGCCTCCAGAGTCGCGGGGAGGGGTCCACTCCAGCACAAGGGAGGTCTCGTTGACGCTGGAGATCACAGCCTGGGGGGCGGAGGGGATGGCTGCGGGGGGCGGGGGGAGAGGGCTGGGTTAGCACCCAAGAGAGCATGCTATCTGTGCCCAGCGCCTGGCTCCAGCCCAGGCCTCGCAAAGAACTGCCAATCTCCTGTCCGCCCACCTGAGATGCTTCAAGAATGTGTTATCCTGCTGAGCATCTGCTTACATCTTTCCTTCCAGGCTCCGACCTCAGTATTTGCTACTGGGCAGTCTTTTTGTGTTTGGGAGATAACTGTACAATAGCTGTTTTCCCCCTTTCCTTTTAATGAAAGCCAACATTATTCATGATAGCAATAGGTCCAGAGGAAAGACTACATTTCCCAGCCTTCTGTGACTAAGTACCAGCCACTAAGTAAAAGGCAGAAGTGGTTGAAAAAGGCTGTCCCTTAAAAAGGGAGACAGATAAATGTAGCACGTTCCTTTGTCCTTCTCTCTTTTCTAATGCCTTGAATGTGTGTGTTGGCTGGAACGCTGGCAGCCATGTGGGACTAGAAAGTGACCTTAAGGATAGAAACCACATGCTCTGGGTGGCAGAAAGAGCCATGTCCTAGAGGTCATTCTGATATTACTATCCTATCCTAGTACTGCCTAGCTCATGCTTCTTTTACCTAAGAAACCATAGGGTTTAAGCCTCTGGGGTCAGCTCTGCGTGATTTATAGCTGAATGCCATTCCTGACTGAGGCAGGGGTAGTAATCCTGCCTTCTAAGCTACCCCTTGTCTAGAGACCCTTGGCTTAGGATTCAGGTGTCCTGTGCCAGGTTGGACACTGGGCAGCCTTTTCTGCCACAGATAGCACCTGGGCTGGCTCTTCTTCTGCCAAACTTCCCACTCCTGTTCCTTTGTGAGTCGAGACCTTGACTTTCTCCTCCATGTGATGGAGTGGGAGGGGGTGAGAGCCAGATGCCCGCTCTATGCTGTCAGCATATTGGCAGCATCAACCCCAGGGCTGCTTTTCCTCCCCATCCCGCCAGGCACTTGGCTGCTCTTCCCTGGCCCCAAGCTCTCCCACAGGTGGCCTTGGAGCCCAGGAACGTACTGGTACAGGGCATGTCCAGGGGGTCCAGGTCCGCTCTGTAGTAGCCGTTGCGGCAGACGCAGTTGGTGGCCCCCTCGGAAGTGGTGCGGCTATTGATGGGGCAGTGCGTGCAGGCCTCATCGCCCTGGTTGGGCTTGAAGGTTCCAGAAGGGCAGCCTGGGAGAGAGGACAGGGAGGGTCACCAGGCAGCCGATGAAGAGACAGAGAGGCCTTGGCAGAGGGAGGGGCCAGGCAGCCTCCACAACCCGGCAACTCCATTCCCTGAAGTTCTGGGCTCTCCGGGCTTTGGGAGGCAGATCTGGCTCTGCCCAGAAGGCTCCTGCCTACCTGAGTTCTCACACCATTGCTGTCTGGGGTTCTGATGGAGCCCTTAGAGTTTCCCCACCCACCCCAGCCTGACCATGCTGCAGCCTCCAAGACCAATCCTGGCCTCACTAGGAGGCAGCAGGAGAGGTCTGAGGCAGGGTCCTGGCTCTGGGTTCACTCCTCAGTTTGTAACTAGTTTGTGTCTGGACTCCTGGCTTTCCACCAGGAGATGATTTCACTATAGAAGAAAGTCCCAGGGCCACAGAGGGTGTGCAGAGAGGTGATGCGCTGGGGTGACTGTCTGGAGTTACCCAGGGACAGAATTGAGTTCCCAGTTGGCCTTTTACCCATTGCATGGCTCTAGACAGTGGCTTAATCACTCTGACTCTAAAACTCATTTCCACAGGTGAGCATTTTGCATGTACGTGCAAGGCACAGGATACAAACCCTCACACACTATAGGTGCCCAGGTAATAGTGGCTGTGACAGTTAAGCCAGTTTTTAAAGTAAAGGGATCTTCAGTATTGGGAAAACCTGAGGGGGGCCATAGTTGCACTCGGCCACATTTGGCATTCTGGGTTCTCCTGGAGGCTGCGGTCTTCATCTCCACCCCAGGTCTGGCCCTGCAGCTCAGGATATAGGGTTTAAATTCTACTAGAAGGAACTACGCTGAATGTGCACATGTCTTTAAATCCTCCCGGCCCTTCCTGCCAGCCCTGCCTGGGTCTCAGGAGATTGAGGCCTAGGCCCTGCCTCTCTCCAGCCTACTGGAGGCCAGGATCCCAGCTCTGCTATGATGCCTCTCTGGTGCTGGTGGGTGGGCAGGAAAGGACTTGGGAGCACAAAATCCTCCATGGGATGAAGCGCTGCTAACTCATCAACAAGCCAGGCCCTCAGCTGGAGTCATCCCTGTCTTTCTTGGTGCCTGGAATATCCTTGGAGTTCAGAGTGCTTCATTCTCCTGCCAGTTACCTATCTAGGGGTCTCCTGGCCACTCTCTCAGCTCCTCTAGGATGGGCACTGGGCCTGATTCACAGCTGCTAGAACATGGTATTCAGCAGGTGCCCTGCAAACCCTTCGTGAAGTTGCCTGCTTACCTGGGAAGAGCATGGGCTTTCAGGACACACAGGCAGGATGACACAAGCACAGTGGTTAGTGCACAGGCTACCTGGCAAATTCTAGATCCCCCTGTACCAGCAGAGTGACCCTGGGCAACTCTTTCCTCATCTGGAGATGGGATAGTAGTATTTACTTCTTAGAGGTGATATTCCATTGGTTAACGTCTATAAAAAGTGCTGAGAACAACTCCTGGTAGTATTAAGCAATCATCTGGTTCAAAGACAAGCTGCTGAGTGACGCTGGATGAGTGGTGCAACCTCTCTGAGCAGCAGTGTCCTCACTGGTGAATGGACATCTACTGCGCGAGATGGCTGTGAGGATTATAAGGAACACAGTGCCTAACTCGGGGCAGAGAGGGAGTTGCGGCTCTGACCCTTGATGGACAAAGCAGGTGCTCAGTAAGGAGTCAAGGGTGACTTCATCTGCAGCCTTAGAGGGCAATGCGCCTCCCAGGCCCTACATCTGCTGCCTCTTGGAGGGAGCTTCTGGGAGCAAAGATGGCAACTAAGTCATTGACAGCTACCTTAACTGATGCCACTCTGGTCTCAGCCCTTGAGAAGGGAGGCTGAACACAGGACTTGGACATAGCCAAGCAGGCCCTAGTGCAGATGTGAAGATGCCTTTAGGGAGTTATTGTGGCCTCCATGGTAAAGACACCTGGGCTCCAGAGAGTAAATGTGCACGTGGCCAGTGTTTGCTGGTTATCTCTGAAGCACTGCTGTGTCCTGCGGAGTTTGATTGGATGGACTCCTGGAAGCCTCAGTGCCCTATGCCGGAAGTCACCTGTCACTCCCGTGTTTAGATGTGGGAATGAAAGCAGAGAGAGGGGAAGTCACTTTCCCAGGACATGGGCTTATGGTGATGGGGCTGAGGTCGACCCCAGGAGGTCTGGTCACATCGCACCATGCTACATTGCCTCTAAGTGGATCCTTTGTGTCATATGTGGGTAGTGCTCAGTAAATCCTGCTCCGGGCACCCATCCAGGCTCTCTCTCGAGGCCTCCCTCACACCTCTCTCCCAGGACCCCCTCCCCACACTTCCTGCTGCTGGCTGAAGGGGCAGCTGCCACTTGGCACTGCCAAGGGCTCCTAGGGCCATTGACTCTTGCAGACCACACCCCTGGCTCTAGTGGATCACTGGCCTCTCTGGGTTTCCTTCCTGCTCTGTGAAGGGTGACACAGGGCCCCTGGGAAGGTCTGGAATGGTCCCAACTGATGCCAGAAGGTTCTGGCCCCAAGATCAGGGTGCTACCGGCCCCTTCTCTGGAAGGCACCAGCCCAGTTTAGCGCCAGCTCCATCTCCTGGCCCAACCCGTGCCTGGCTGCTCACGCCCTCTGCCCCTGGAGCCGTGCCAGTGCCTCCATCTGGACCCTCTTCCTGACTGCCTTCCCCCCTCGGCATGTTCTGGCCCCCTCTCGGGCTCCCCAGGCCACCCCTGCCTAGGCGGTGCCTCATTGGCTCACTGCCTGGCCACCTGGAACATCCTATCATTTCTGGATCTACAGCCCTGAGCTCCTAAAACCTGCTGCTGGGAGGTGGCCTGTCTCCACCTTATCATCAGGAACTGTATTTCCACCTCCATGCCTCTTCTTACCTCCCACCCCCTGCAGTCAATCAATTACCAGGTCTTCCCTCCTCAGCAGGGTCCCATCCCAACTCTTCTTGGCCGCCTCCCACCCCTGCAGGCATCTAGAAAGCTCTTCCCACCCACTCCTTAGCCTGGCAAGGCCATCTGTCTGCCTCCGCCCACACTGCAGAGCCTGCTGTCTAAAGTGCAAACCTTTCCTTGCCACTTAAAAACACATCTTGGTACAGAAGGGAATATTATTTGGCTGCAAAAAGGAACAGGGTACTGATACGTACTCCCACATGGGGAACCTTGAAAATCTTGTGCTCAGTGGAAGAAGCCAGTCACAGCAGTAGGATTCCATTTATAGGAAGTAGGTCCAGAAGACACATATCTGAAGGGACAGAAAGTCGATGTGTGTTCGCTTAGGGCAGGGGACTAGGGAGAATGGCAAATGACTACTAATGGGTAGCAAGATTTCTTTGGGGTGACAAAAACATCCTAAAATTGATTGTGGTGGTGCCTGCACAATTCTGTGAATGCATTAAAACCCATTAAATCGTATACTCTGAACAGGTGAACGGTGCTGTTTGCAAAGCTGCTATTCAAAGCGCCCCCACACCTCCCCATCATGCAGGGAGCCTGAACTCTTCAGGCGCCCTGGGGCCTGTCGGCTGGCAAGCCCATCTCTCCAGCCTTGCTGCCCACCCACACCCAGTGCCCGATCCTCTGCTCCACTCACGTAAGCTGTGTGTGGCTGTGGTGTGAGCTGGGGCCTCGGATCCCCTCGCTACCTCTCTTCGCATTTAAGTGTGCCACAGGCCACACTATTCCCGGCTTCCTGGAGCTGGGCAGGCAGGCACCCATCCTGACAACCTCTGGGTCTTAGGCAGAAGCAGGAGAAAGTAAGTAAGAAGCCTGAAGACACAGACCGGGGAAGCTGACCTGACAGAGGAGTCGGCCAGCTTGGACAAATCTCCCCTCGCTCTGAGACTCAGTCTTTCTATCTGGAAAAGGATCAATGAAACCTACATGGTGCGGGTGAGAGCACTTCCAAATGGGTCCCTGGACCTCAATTGTGCTTCCATGCCCCTGGAGTGGTCTGTTTCTCACAAGTCAGAGCTGTGCATACTGTTTAAACTCAGAGGTTCTCTCTGTACCCTAAATCCACACACCTAGCACTGCCTAAGAGTCCATGAAGTCACCAACCTGCAGGGTCACCAGCCCACTTCCTGCCACCCTTGTTGCCTTCACTGGGCTCCAGCCTGCGAGCTGTCAGGTGGGTTCTCACCTCCAGGCCTTTGGCCACACTGTAGTCTCTACTGGGACTTTCTCTGCTCTTCCTGTGATGGTTTCCTTTCCTCCTTCAGGTCAGTTTAAATGCCACCTCCTCAGAGAGGCTGTCCTGGTGAAAGTGACTCCTGCCCTGGCCCACATCAGTCAGTAATTACACAGCGAACCCTTTGTGCACTGGCCTGGTGTCCTTCTCCTTGCCCTGGCTGTCCCTAGAGAAGAGGAGCATGATGGGGCTGGTGCTATTGGTGCCCAGTTCCTGGCAGAGCGCTGGGACCAGGAACTGCTCAGTGTATATGTGTGCAGTGAACCAATATGCCCCTTCCTGGATGTTTTGGGAAGCAGAGGAGACAGTGGATGAGAAAACACGCAGTGAAGCACATGCGCATTTTGGTGTCAGCAGCATCACTTGGACCTCATCGTGCTGTCTCTGATGCTCAGGTCCTGCTTCACCTTCATTTTTTCTCCCCAGAGTCTTCCTGGGGTCTCTCCATGAGGGTGACTGAATCATTCTAGTTCTCAAGCTGGAATCCTGTGCCTAGAAACTCCCTTTGTCTTAGGCCTACGGTGGGACTGGACAGACACCTCTCCCACCCCATCTGGGGCCCCTCTCATCTGCTTGCAGCTCCCTAGGTATCCCGGCTGTGCCCACCACTCCTGTTGCCCAGCGTCCTTCTCTCGGTCTCCCTGGCCTAGCAGACTGGCAAATCTTTCCTGTGTCCCCCTAGGCTCCCACAGCAGCTGGATTGGCCCCAGTGCAGCCCACAGGACACGCTTCGCATGCAGGGGAGTGCTGGTTGGTTAGGAAGGAAAAAGTCTGGTTGGCTGTGTTTGCGTTTCTGTGGTGTACCTACTCCCCCAGAGCAGACGCCAGACTACCGACTTGAGATCATGGGACACAGACCTGGGAAGAAACATGCATTGTTGGTTCCTCCAAGCCCCGCCAGTGCAAATCAGTGCCAGCCACCAATGGGCTCCCATGAGATGGGACATATCTTTGTCCCACTCACTGGTTGATGAACCTTGGATGGGGCAGGAGCTGAGTTTTTAGTCTCACACCTAGAGATGTCAACATCTAGTTTAGGATCTGGGGACATGGTAGGCACTTAGCCGATTCCATTTGCTCAATAAAAGCAGCTCTGTCTCCCCAATTCAACAGTGAGTACCTCAAGGGCCAGGGCAGGGTTTGAATGATTTGATACATACAAAGCCCTCAGAACAGGTTGTAAATGTTAGCCATTGTGAGGATGTCAGCATGTGAGGACAATAATAATTCTCATTTATTAAGGGCTTTCTAGCTGCCACTCCTAGAGCTAAGTGCTTTGCATGGCTTTTCTCCCTTAATCAATACCACCACCCATCGAAGTAGGTGCATTATTATTCCCACTTTACAGATAAGGAAACAGGCTCTGGAGGGTAAAGCGACTTTAATGTCACAGAGCTAGTAAATGGCAGGGCTGAGGAGGAACTTCTGGTCTTTGTGACTCCAAAGACCTCATGTCCAAGTACTACTAGTCACAGAAATGACAGAAAGGTTGAATGTCAGGGCTGGACCCCACCTTGCCAGGTTGTCTACAGTTCTTAGCAAGTCAGAGGCTGGGCCCATACCAGTGGCTGGTTCCTGCCTGCTGAGGTTGCCCAGAGCCCTTGGCCAGACGACACAAGGTGGGAATGGCAGCAGGCCGGGGCCTGGGAGGGAGGATTACAGGGAAACAGATTTTCTCTCCGCCTGCTCCTGGGCTCCGGGGATAGGTGATAATTGACCAAGTGAGCCCTGAGTCAGGCTGAGGCGGGGCTCCATCTGGGCCTGGCACGGTGGGGCTGCTAATTGGCACTGAGTAACTCTCAGAGCCTCAATGACTGGCCTGCTGCCTGTGCTCCCCCTTCTCACACCGGGAACACTGGTTTAATCCTGAAGACGGCTGATGCCACCCTGGAGTCACCACTCAAGTCAGGCCCACTGTGCCAGGTGGTGGGGGCTTGAAAGGAACGTCACTATCTTCCTGGGTGTCCTGAGACAGAGGGGTCTGTCTGTGGCTCTGGATAGAGAGAGCATCTGAATAGGTTTGCTCCCTGCACATCGATCCCACCTCTCACTCCCTACTTCTGAACAGGGCTTCTAATGAAGCTGGAGCTGGGCATAGTGGTGCATACTTCTAATCGCAGACTTGGAGGCTGGGGCAGGAGAACTGCTTGAGCCTCGGAATTCAAAACCAGCCTGGGCTCAGAAAGGGTGAAGTGACTACATAGCAAGACCCCTCCAAGAAAGGAAGGAAGGAAGGAAGGAAGGAAGGAAGGAAGGAAGGAAGGAACTGAACCTGGGCACGGGCTATGAGATGCTGCCAGAGCTGAATCCCAGTCCTGCCTCTGTGAACATGGGCAAGTCATCTGACTTCTCTGTGCCTCAGTTTCCTGTACAATGAGAATAATAATAACACTGATTTTATATTTGTTGGAAAGATTAAATGATTTGGTACAAGTGAGGCACTTGGAAGAGTGTCTGCCAGGGTGATATGATACAGTACTTGCTACTATCACACAGGTTGAGTATCCCTTATCCGAAATGCTTGGGATGAGAAGTGTTTTGAATTTCAGATTTTAGAATATTTATATATCTACAAAGAAAAATCTTAAAGATGAGACCCAAGCCTAAGCACAAAATTGTTTATATTTCATAAATACCCTATACACATGGCCTGAAAGTAATTTCACACACTATTTTATTTATTTTTTTTATTTATTTTATTTTATTTATTTTTTTTTTGTGGCACCGGGGATCAAACTCACAACCTTGTGCCTGCCAGACAGCCACTTAAGCCATTGAGCCAAACTCCCAGCCCTAGTTTTTGAGGTAGGGTCGCACTATGTAGCTCAGGCCTGCCTTGTGCTCGCATTGTAGCCCAAGCCGGCCTTGAACTCACAATGCTCCTCCTACCTCAGCCTCTCCCGAGTGCTGGGATTAAAGGCGTGTGCCACCATGCCTGGCTCCACACAATATTTTAAATAACTTTATGCATGAAGCATACTATAAGTGGAGTCAGGGTGATGCTCAAAAAGTGCTGGATTTTAGAGTGTTTCAGATTTTGGATTTTTGGGTTAGGGTTGCTCTACCTGTATTCATTCGTGGCGCCCAGCTTATGATGTGCCAAGCCCTGGCCATACAGAATGGGAGAAGACACTGTCCCAGGTCCAGCTGCAGAGACTACGTTATCAATTTAGTCAGCAGGCATTCCAAGCCCCCAGTTTGTGCCATGCATTGGGACACTGAGTGAAAACCTCAGGCCTGCAACACACAAAGCCCCAGGACTCAGCAGGGCCTGACATGCCTTCCTTTGGTCAGCCTAGGTGCTGCTGATTTAGGCAGAGGGGCCATGAGTGGGCTCTGGGGTCCACGGTGCCCATTCCACAGTCCTGCCTATTTCTCTGCCCACCCTGGGATCCCCAGGAAGTGGGTTATGGACTGAGAAGAGTCCCGCACCCAGAATGGGGTAGCCATGGGCTTGGTGATCTTCTGCTCTATGAGCCCGGGGCCATTTCCTTCCTACTGTGGGCTGCAGTTCTACTGGTCAAAGGCAGATGCTAGCTGAGGTCACCTCCACAGCCACCTCTAGCTGTTGGACTGTGGCTGTGGACAGGCTCAGCACCCAGCACTGGACCTGTGTTCTCTCTGCACTTTGCAAAAGCTGATTTGTGTGTTTTGCTGTGCCTATGTCGGTGTCCAGGAAGGGCTTGTGGTGTTGCTGTGGCTGAGCAGGAGGGTTTTGGGGTCTGGCTTGTATAGAATGGCTTTTGTAGTTTGCATACTTTCTGCTTTTGCCCTGAGGTTAACCCAGCAGCCGGTCCCTCTGGGCAGGGTAGGGCAGGGTGCCTGGCACTGTTCCATGGGCAAAGGGTGCAGGAAGCCTTGGGAATGGAGAGAAACAGCTTGTCTAGTCCTTGAGGGCTCAGGATGCACCTATGGGCCAGGACCCTCCCAAGTCTGTGACCTCATTAGTCCTCACAAGCACCCTGTGCAGATCTTTCCATTTTAGAGATAAAGGGGGAAAGGAAGAGCCCCCTCCAAAGTCACCAAGAGACTGAGGGCCTGTGTCTCCATAGTCCTCAGGGTTCCTGGATGAGGGGTGACCCTCCCCCTGCCACTGTCGCCTTCACTTCCCAGGGCGGGCCTGCCCAGCCTGGTCAAGTCCAGAGGCCTCAGAGCCGTTCCCCTGCAGTGGGAGCTCCCCAGGGGACCACCCAGGGGATGTCAGTCATCTGCCCCCTCCTGCCCCTCCTTGGTGGAACACTGCCAGGCTCTGGCAGGACCACAGGAGTCAGCAGGCAGCTTGGGAACTGTAGTAACACGCCTCCCCTTTGTCTGAGGGCGGCACCCTGGCCTTCGATGCCCGCCATCTGTCCAGTCACTTCTTTGCTCCAGACCCTTCCGTAGTGGTTCCCTCACGCCTATGGACAGTCCAACCTGCTTAGCCACCCCCTCCCCACCCCCACTGCAGTCGACCTGGCTGGCTTCAGCTCCCACTATGCCCCCAGTCATCCCCAGGTCTCCCACCACAGGAGGTGGCTTGCAGTTTCTGGAACAAACTGCACTTGGTCTCTCCTCGACTTTGGCTCAAGCAGCTCCCTCTGTCTGCACTGCTGTCCCAGCTTCGGCCTGGTGAACTCCTTATCCTTCAAAGCTCAGCACCAGACCGAATGGCCTTCTGGTCCTCCAAGGAGGCCATCGCCTACCTGGCTGGGTTTGGGGCCTCTTTCCAAAGTTCTTCTGCCATGGCATGATTTATAGAATTGTGACTGTCACCTCCCCTGCAGCTGTGAGCATAGTGACAGTATGGCAGATGCCCACATAATCTGGCACCTCTGGCCCTGAAAAGATGGCATCTTGTTCTTAAGGCCGGCCGCTAGGATGTGGGTTGAAGATTTTGTTCCAGGCCTTGGATCCTCTGAGCCCAGGGTAAGGGCTCTCAAGGCATCCTGCCTACATCCTTGGCATCTGGTTAACGTCTGTCTCCCTCTTCCTCCTTCCCCTGCCCAGTGGTGAGCTTCCCGAGGCCAGCCACTGAACCACCGTGCTGACCGCCTGGCACAGAGCAGGCGTGGCATGGCACCCCAGCACAGCTCTCTGACTATGCATTCCTCAGCCCAAGGGCACAGTCAGAGCTTTTGCAACCACTGTGTCTGATCCCCAGACATGTATATGTGTAGGGATGTAGCCCAGTCTTTGGGGGAACCACATATGGAGACTCACAATCTACAAAGGAGGTGAAGGGTTTTCATAGCCTGGTTCTTCAAGGCCCTGGACCCCAAATCAGGCCCCAGCCTGCTTCCCTTCAAGACATCCCAGCTCCCCCATGGTAGGGGCCAGAGCTCCTGCCTGCCCAGCAGGCAGCCCCATTCCTCCAATTTCCTCCCAATTAATCAAGCTCTGAACTTTTTAATTATCTGCCTGCAGGGTGACTCCCCACCCTGGTGAAGCAATTAAGGACATTTCCAAGTGCTGTGTGGCTGCTGCAGGCAAGCAGCCTCAGCTGACCAGGCCCTGATGGGATGGCCAGCAGAGGGCGGGGCTGGTGACAGGACCCTCCCACACACACACACTGGGCTGCTGGGAGGTTATCCTGGGCTTTGGGCTAGAGCTACCACAGGGATCTGGGGCCACACTGTCCAGGGCAACCCACTCATGCTCATTCCATGGTCCTTTTTTTGCAGCTAGACTCTGACTCTCATGATCCCAGATAGTTACATGGTGACAGGCGCTGGGCTAGATGCTTTAATGATGTCACTCCATCTTCACCTTGACCCCAGGAGTAGCAAATATGTCCATTTTACAGGTGAACAAATAGAGACTCAACCATCAGGCAACAGGAAGATGCAGCTAGAATCAGAAGCCCATTCTGACTGTATAGTCATTTTCTTCTCTGTCTCTTGAGTATCAGTGTGTGGCCAGAAAATTGTCCAGAGGCACAGAGAAAGGGGAGAGATGGCACCTGAGCTAGGGGCTTGCTGAAGACCAGGGCCCTCCACATGCAGGAGTGCCAGGGAGACGGGATACTCAGGCAGAGGGCACAGCCTGTGCAGAGGCAGAGGGGCATGAAATGGTACAGTGTGCGTGGAGCTACAAATAGCACACGGTCTCTGGAGCGTGATGTTTAAGGGCAAGAGTGGGAGATGAGGCGTGAGAGACAAGAAGGGTCTAGGGCCTCAGATGTTGCAGAAATTCCACCCTTTCCTGGGCTAAGTTCCTCATTTTATGACCACAGAATGCATGACCCAGACAGAGTCAATGACTTGCCTAAGGCCACATGATGACTTCATGGCTCACACAGCAGCCCTTTACCTCTCTGAACTCAGTCCTCCTGCCCCCCTCTTGTCCACTCACTCACTCCAGCCACACTGACCATCCTGGAATATGTGGGAATCCTCTAGCCTCAGGGCCTTTGAACAAGCAGTATTCTTTGTTTGGTCCAAGCCTTAGCTCAGCATTTCTTCATGACATCCTCACCTGTTGGGGGTTAATGTCACATGCCCTCACCTCCTGAGAAAATGAGGAATGCTGGCATGTCCCTTTTCCCCAGCAGGGGACCATGCCTGCAATAGGGTTTGCAAAGGCCAGACTGTCCCAGCCTGTAATCCTCCAGATTCACAGATGCCGGAACAGCGAGTGTTAAATAATAATCACAGTGTGCCTAAGGGGAAGCCGGATGTGTTCAGAAAGCTTGACACATCTGGCAGGGCCAGGCCCAGGCCCCCAGACACATCTGGCTGCTGTATTGACAGGTGGTATAGCGGGTCACTGAGATGGGCCCTAGTGGACCCAGTCTTGGTGCCAGGAGGTGTGAGGCGTCCGGTGGAGCTGAGGAACCTCCCCCATATCCCCAGGGTGGGTCCCTGTTTAGGTCAACACTGACTTTGGTGACTAAGTTAGGACCCCATAACCTGGGCTACCAGATTCCTAAGTACCTGCATCACAGCTGGGGTTAGGAGCCTGGGACAGCTCCTGCCTCTCTCCAGCTGGGGGGCTTTTTCAGGGTCGCTGCATGTAGCACTTCCTCTTCTATGGGATCCAGAAATGAGGTCATCAGCCCCATCGGAGGGAGCCCCCCAGGGCTGAGCCTGGCCCCTCCTGCCTCCCACCTGCCCCAAGAAAGCTGTGGTCATTAATAAAGGACACAATTAGCTGTCAGCAGAGAACATGTCTGGAATTTTTTACCTGCTTCATGAGTCAGTTAAGGCAACAAACCCTGGGACCCCCCCGGGGAAGCAGCTGCCACACACACCTATTAGGGGGGCTCTGTCACCCCGGCCTCAGGCAGGAAAGGCCTGTGAACTTTTCAGTGTGGGTTCCGCAGGCCTGGGGCTGTGCAGGACAGTGTTATTGGCCAATAGAGAAAGTGACAGAGCCAAAGAGATTCCGGGAAGTTGTTTCTCAAACCAACAGGCAATGGGACTCAGGGTAATGTCGTTTCCCTCTCTGTGTTGATTTAGAGTATGCTGGAGCTAGAAGGACACACAGCAAAAGTCAGTTTGCTCTCCTTGTCTTGCTTTTTACAGCGAGGGAAATTGAGGCCCAGGCTGGGAATGTGACCTTGTTGGAAGCAGAGGGGAATAAACATGCTTCCCTTTCTGGTTCCTAATGGATTTCCTTGCTCTGTTCCCTTAACACTGTTAGAATTTGTTGCTGAAGCCTCAAGGAATGCCCCCAAGTTCACAATGGCCATTCTGACATGGGGAACAGACGGAGGAGGAAGAGGAAGAGGAAGACGAGGAGGAGGAGGAGGAGGCGGTGGTGGCGGCGGCGGCGGCGTGGTCCCTGCCTTTGCAGGGCTGGCAGTCTAGCAAGTGACAGACAGAGGGAGGAAGCACTGGACAAGGAGAATAAAACACAGTTTGTGACGGTACATGGAGGACACAGACAAAGGCTGTGATCGGACTTCAGGGAAATCATGCGAAGAACTGTGATATTTAAAAGCCAACACTGGGAAGAAGAGCATTCGGCCAGGAATGCTATCACAAAGGTGGCAGAACTTTCATGCTGCAAGTCTTCAGCCTGAGAACAGGGTGACTGGGTAGTCTCAGTCCCGGCTGTCTACAACCCCCGACAGAAAGAGTGACTGTGCCCCGGAAGGAACTCCCTGTCTGGGTTCCTTTGTCCTAATAATGCCATGACACAGAAATTTGTCACCCCTATTCTACAGATGAGAACCTGAGGCTCAAGGATGCCTTGTCCAGGAGCCTTGGCCTCCAAACCTGCCTCTCTGTCTCTCTGTCTCGCCCAGCCTTGTCTGGGTGCTTTCTGGAAGCACTGCTTCCCCTGGGGACCCAAAAGGTGGGTCTGCTAAGTCCAGCACTGTGCTTGAATGTTACAAAAATCCTACTCAAGACATCCTGGCATTTGGCACCTCAGGGAGAAGGGATTAGGAAACAAAAACAGGATCGATCGGGGGAACTCTCTCACATTTATACTAAGGTACCCCAATTGGGGGGCCTGGAATCATTCTCCCTCCTAGGGGTACAAAAACCTTCCTCTTCCTCTGGCTGGCTTCTGGGGAGCCGGAATAGGCCTCAGCTAACCCAAGCCATAAATCAAATGCACGAGATGTGGTCTGGCAGCCAGCCCAGGGAAAGAGATCTGGGGGTTTGAATTGACCACAAGCCAGAAGCTGCTGAAAAAGCCAATGTGGTCGCAGGCTGTAAGAGTAGAAGTAGAGTGACAGCCCAGCATCCCGCTGCTCAGGGGGGCTCACTTTGGGCTCCCCATTTTAAGGAGGTCCACTGAGTGAGTGACAGTAGATAGGACACTTCAGGCTTCCATCTGCAGCCACCTGGGGTGCTAGAGGGGCTCGGGGCGTAGTTCTAGTAATGAATGCTCCTAGCAGCACCTGATAGCACATGGTGAGGTCCTGAGGGTACACCCTGCCCCAAGCATTCTCTCCTCTAGATCTCTGAGAAGAAAAGCTGTCTCCCTAATTTCATGAAGCTCCAGTCTCCAGGTCTGAGCCATCTTGGATCCTGGAGGCTTGGGATCGCATGTGTGGTTTCACTAGGGCCTGCCCTGGATTTGAACAGACTTAAAAAAAGACCAATCTCAATGAAGTCAGGCATGGGCATATGCCTATAATCTCAGCTACTCGGGAGGCTGAGGCAAGAGGATCGCAAATTCAAGGCCAGCTTGGGCAACTCAGTGATAGCCTGGCCTAGAATAAGAGTAAAAAAGAAAAAAAAAAAAAAAAAAAAAAAAAGAGGGCAGGGTATGTAGCTCAGTGGTACAGCACTTGCTTGGCACATGGGAGATCCTGGATTCAGTCTCCAGTTCTGCAGAAAACAAAACCAAACTAAAACAATCTCAGCAAGTTTTTTCTAATTGGTTACTTTGTGCCCAGTTCTGTGTTAGGCACTAGGCACAGGGTGGAAAAGGACATAGCCCCTGGCCTTGAGGCTCACTGTGGAGCAGGGGAGAGTGAATGTGATTTGCTGGGGATGTCACGGAAGGCTCTCCAGAGAAGGGGCCATTTGGGCAGGGTACTAAAGGATGAGCAGGAGTCTGTCAAGGGCTTTTCTAAATCTGGGGAGATGTGTGGGGAGAAGTTGCTGGTGGAGGGGTCTCCAGCACTGACATCACTTGGTAGACAAATGAGAAGGGGAGGCATGAGTATGACTTGAGGGTGTGCCAAGCAAAGGAGCAGCCTGGGCCAAGGTGGGGGCTGGGAAACTGCATGGCAGGCAGGGACCTGCAGCTGGAACCCTAAATCTCTGGGTGCTGGACAAAGGCCATGAGGCAGACAGGCAGACAGGTGATAGCAGCAAGCTACTCCGGGCCCCAGAGAGGCCTTCGTGGCCAGTGCCTGTGGATGGGGCTGTCCCCCTCCCAGCTGTGTGACAGACCTGGACCCAAAGAGCCAGGAAGAGGCCTGCCTGGTCCCTGCCCCAGGACATTTTTGAACCATAAAGTCCCATGTGGCAGAGCAGAGACCTGGGCCCTGCTGGCACCTCTGCCGGGTCCCTTAGGGTCTGACTGACCTTAAACATTCCTGGAGACAAAACTACTTTAAAAAGTAACTTTAAAATACTCCAAACCCCTAAACTTATAAAGATCCCACACCTTCTCAGTTTTAAAGGGTCAAAAGTTGAAATTTACAAGCCAGCAGCAAGACTTGCAGCACCAGTGATCTTTGGCCAACAGCTGGGGGACTTTACTACAAATCGCCCAGATGCGATTGTTCAGAGTGATCACCTTTAAATGGAGTCTCAACTGGGCTTCCCCTAAAAGTGTCCTTTATTTGAACAGTGTGTTTATGGGGTCCCGGGGCTGCTGTTCTCAGCCTGTGCTATGATTTTGTAAAAGAAAACCGAGAGAGGAGTGAGGCAGACAGTAAAGCAGAGAATGATGACAAACCTCTAATCTCATAAACCTTTCTCTTATCTCAGGCCTTAGAAAAGTGGGGAGGCCTGGTTGTTTCTAAAAGCGGCTCTGAAAGCTCATAAACGTGACAAGCACTTAGCTCTAGCACCCACAGAGAGGGACTCTAATCCTTGAGAAAACTAGAGATGGAAAGTGGAGAGGCGACTTCTGCTGAAAGGCAGCCTGCGGCGCGAGCCTGTGCTGTCACCAGGTGAGGGCCGGAGACCACAACTTCTGTGCTTCCTTTCTCTGACCTCGTGGCAACCCTGTTTGGGAAGAGTCTTACATTGGTTATAAGAGAGGCCAGAACTAATATTTTAACGTCTCTAATCTTCTGATAAATAACAGCTCACACTTTGCACTTCCTCTGGGCCAGGCAGTGTTTTTAGTGTCTTATGTGGATTAACTCACATAATCTCAAAGTATACTGTAATTATACCCATCCGCAGGGAATACAGGTGCAGAGAGGTGAGTCACTTGCCTGATGTCACCGAGGCAGTCAGTGGCACGGGAGGGGTTTAACGTGAGCTGGACGCTGCGAGCTCTCCCTCCCCTACTGCTTTCTCCCACAAGAAGTGGGACCCACTGGGTGGGGCTTTTCTTGTCTCCCTCATCACCTTCCTCTCACTGCCACATCCTGATGAGTCCCAGCTCTCAGCACTAGATGGCCTGACTGGGACACAGGGTGGGTTTTGGGGTGCAGAGCCAGGAGTCACCCCCAGCTATCTGGCTCCAACTACCTGATCTTGTGGGAAGCTGACAAAGGCCCTCTGCCAGGGACAGAACCTAGCATCCTCCTGACCTGGGATTAGTTGAAGTCCCAAAGATCAGAATCTGGTGGCTCTGGGCTGTGGACTTAGCTTACTCTGCTGGCCCTGGAGTCTTTTCTTCAAGACAGGGCCCTGATGCCCTGCCTGGCTTTGTCTCCTCTAAGAGGCAATGGTTGGCAGTGTGCATGCTGGAGCCAGGCAGTCTGTTGGGCTTGACCACCTATACCACTTCCTTGCTGAGTGACCTGGGGTGAATCATTCAGCCTCCTGGGCCTCAACTTTGCCATGTGTAAAATGGAGACATAGTATTCTCCTTCCTAAGATTGTCACAAAAGCAGTCAATACACAGGAGACCCTGAGGGCACTGCTGGGAGGGCAGGGAATATCCAGTGAATGCTACCTGTTGATCTCATCCTGTCACCTCTCCCTGGAACTTGTCTGTACACTGACCAGCTGGATAGTTGCCAGCCCACCCCAAATCCCCTACCGTGTAGTCAGCTGCTGGGCCCCCTGCCAGCCCCTGTCCCTGCAATAGTCTGGGTTCAAATCCAGCCCCAGATCTTCCTAGCCAAGGTCTTCAGGAAAACCAGCCCAGTTCTGTATCTCTACCCCCCTGGTGTGTGAAATAAGGACAGTGAGACCTGTCCTACTAATACAGACATAAAAACAGTGACTTAGAGTCAGACAGATGTGCGTCTCTGCTTCTTGCTCTTTGCATGGTCTTGGGAAAGTTGCTGAATCCTCAGAGCCTCAGTTTCCTGGGCTATAAAATGGGGTTGCTCCCTTGAAAGGCTTTTTTTAAGGTGAGGGCAAAATGAGATTCCAGGCAGATGGTGCCAAGGACCTGCAGGGCCTACATTTTTTTGTGGGGGGGTATTTGTTCAACAGCTAGGATGCTCTTCCACACACCAGATACTGTCTTATCGACTGGGATACAACAGTAGACAGGACAGACTGGGTCCCTCCTTGAGATTAGACTCTAGTGGGGAAGGCAAACAATGGAGAGATACCAAGCAAATAATGGGGGATGAGTTAGAGAGTCCAGGAGTACCGGAGCTGTGCGGTCAAGGAGGGCTACCTGGAGGAGGTGACATTTGAGTTGAGATATGCAGGACTAGAAGGTGCTGGTGGTGGGAGAGGGCAGGGAATGCGATTCCAGAGACGACGCAAAGAGAACAGAACATGCAAAAGTCCTTGCTCAGGAGGGAACGAATGAGCCCGAGACATCTGAGCTGCTACAGTGACCAAGGTGGCTGGCGAGGGAAGCAGGGAAGAGCAGGAGGGAGGAGCCAGAGCCAGCGGAGCCTGAGCCGGGCTCTGAGCGGGATGGGAATCATCGAGGTTGAGGTTTCAGGCAGGTCCGGGAAGTGACCGGTGCTTTGGACAGGGAGGCCAGCGAGGGGACTGAGCCGTGGGTCAGGCAGACAGGACGGCGACAGTGAGCGTGCAGCCAGGTGGTCAGTTCAAGGAGGGCTCAGAGCCGGTTGTTCAAGGCGCCGGCGAGACGCTGAGTCATCCTGCGCCTGCGCGGGAAGAAAGGCGTGTCCCTCGCTGTTAGCTCTTTCAGCGGGCTTCTCCCCAAGGACTCTCCCTCCGCTAGCTGGCTGCCCATGGGAGCTGGTAATGAGGCTTCTGGGACAGGTGCCCGGGGGGCTGGCAGCGCTTCCTCCCTGGGCCGCGTGGAGCCTGTGGCCACGCTGCGCCTTGGCAAAAAGTCGAAAGGAAGGTCTTGGCAGGTCTTTGCTCCATTTTTAGGGTCTGCCTCTTGCCTCTCATGCAACCCCAGGCATGTGATCCCCCCGCCAAACTGCCCTGAGGCCCCTTAGAATCGCTGCTGGGGCCTCTGATCTCAGCCAGCTCCTGGCATCTACCCTTCCCGAGCGCTGTTTCATTCCCTCTAGCTTATCTCAGGCAGAGAAACCCCAGGGTCGGGTCTTCGCCGAGGAATCAAATGTTACTCTCTCCACCCCACTGCATTAAAATGCCATCTTTCCAGGAGACACTAGGCCTTCGGCCTAGGAGTTCAAGGGGTGGACACTTCCCGCATTGCAACATGTAGAACAGGAGTGACTGGGAATGCTGAACAGCTCATTCACACCTCCTGTGGCCTCCTCTGCTCCCCTTTTCATGATCAACCGTGCTCCTAAGCCCAGCCTACCAACTGCACATTTCCAGAACAACCTGCCTCCTGGTGCTGTCCTAGGCATGGCCACGCATGTGCCTTTCACTCTCAGGACCTGAGAGCAAGGCCACTGCCATCCCCTTTGTGTGGGTGAGGACAGCCAGGCTCAGAGAGGGAAGTGATGGTCTAAGGACACACAGGTGTTGGTGGTAGAAGTGGGCAGGTTCCCCTGCTCTGGAGCTCAGCTCAGCTGAGCACTGTCTCCTTGGCACCAGGCCCTCTCTGCCACCCTCCTGTTCTACAAGGATTTCAATGACAGCAGGTGGTACTGGTTAAGATCAGAGGAATAACAAGGCCATTTTTGAGTGGTGACAGACAGGAATGGGTAACAAAGCATGTGTCTGAAGCAAGCTTAAAAACAGGCCAGGACAATCACTTATCAGTGATCGGAGATGACAGAGGCAATAACTCATGGCCCTTTGTCCACCAGAACTGTTATAGAACCTGGCACAGTGCTTAAAGTGCTGGAGGTGTGCAGATCCCTCCCTCCCTCCCTCCCTCCATCCATCCATCCATCCATCCATCCATTTATCCCATGGGCAACCACCATGTGGCAGGCATCTTCAGGGGGACAGATGTACCATCTGCCCTTTGAAATATCCCCTATTCTCCTCTACCAGACCATGTGTGCTCTTTTCATGGTGAAGAGTGTGGTGTTGGGAATCAGCCCACTTCCTGGTTGTGTGGCCTGGAGCATACCTGCCTGTCAGTGTCCCTGTCTGATTGGGGTTGTTGCAGGAACTCATGAGTTAACACGTGGATAGTGTCACAATGGTGTGGCAGTGCTAAGACATGGTTGGTTCCACCTTCCTGTGTTCTCAAAGGAGGGGGAAGGGTTATTTTCTATCTTGCTGGTCAGTGCAAACTGTTGTTTGTAACAGTTGTGTCTCAGGCTCCCTCCTTCTGTAACCATCCTGGCATAGTATGTGAAATTCATTCACCAGGAGCTATCAATCCAGAGTATCTTTATGCTTATACTTAAGTTGTCATGATTATTCTTTCAATAAGTTTTTTAAATGCCAGACACTATACTGGAAGCTTTAGCCCTATTACCTTATTTAATGTGTACAATATCTCTATGAGGTTTGTAACCTATCTCCCATTTTACAAAACAGAAAACAAGCTCAGAGAGGCTGCACGAAATCCCTTCATCCTTTCCCGAACCATCCATCCATCCATCTAAGATTTGCTAAGTACCTTTTATTAGCCAGCCAGGTACTGTGCTAGTAACAATGAGAGCCGGGCCCTGCCCTATCTGGGCTTCCAGTCTGGCAAAGGTGGAGTTTCTCAGTGTCCTGAAGGAGTGCACGGTGTAGTGGGTGGGCTTGGCAGGAGCCTGCATGTATGTAGCTGGGTTTCAGCCCAACTAGGAAAGCCAGCCAGAAACTTCCCCTTCCAGCCCTAGGTCACTCCTCCTGAGTCCCATCTCTGCCCTTCTCAACACCCCAAACACCCTTTCATCAGGCTTGGTGGTCCCTGCTATGACATCATCAAAAGACACAGATGTCATCCATCCCAAGAAGTCCAATGTATCTGAGCCCTCTATGGACCCCATGCATTGTCATTTGATTGCTGGTGGGGTACTGACTCCCAGGTCTGCTTTGGGAACCCTTCCTTAGCTACTACCCTGTCCCCAAAGAGCCAGATTGCTCCTTCGAGTTCCCACAGGACTCTGTCTCCCCGTGTCATAATGATTTCCCCCTTGACTTTCTTCCCCACTGGACTTCAGGCCCTCACTGAGAGCAACCAGGTCTTATTCACCCTTGAACCTTGTGCAGAGCTAGGCTCATGGTGGGTCTCAGGGAGAGCTGGGTTCTGCAACAAGTGGAGGGGCAGAGTGGAGAGAAAACCAGGCTGTGGGCTTTAGGGTTGGCACACACACAGTGTTATCTTGCCTCCATCTTGGACCAGCTGATTGGTGGCTGCCTGGTATGCTGTGTTGAGAAGGACCCTCAAGTAGCATCTGGCTTGGTGGAAAGAGGACTGTGACTGACTTGCTACATCTGCCTTGCATCAGGGAAGGATGGCAGGAGGTCTGCCTCATTTCTAATATCTTGGGAAAGTCCTTTGGCTTTTTTTGGAGAGAAAGGAATTAAATCCAGGGCTTTCTCGCTAAGCTACATCGCTATCCCTTTTTTTAGTTTGAGATAGATTACCCCTAAGTTGCTCAGGCTGACCTCAAATTTGGGATCCTCCTGCTTCAGCCTCCTGAGTAGCTGGGATTATAGGTCTGTACCACTGCAACCTGGCTCCTTTTGCTCTTTAAAGTTTTGTCTTTCCCATCTGTGAAATGAACAGTCTGTAGACTCAATTATACCCAACACTAGGATTCTGAGCCTCATACCCTCATCTAGTGTGCTTTTTCTTTGGGGACAGCAGTCACCTGCCAGCCAAGCCCTGGGGCCTGGAACATAGCAGGTACTCAATAAACGTGGGTTAGATGACTTGGTCATCATGAGTCTTGTCCCATTTCAACACAAGGGAAGTGGTGTTAGAGAAGTGAAGACACGGCCGCTGAGGCTCATGGTGAGGTCTTCTGACTCTCGGCCAGTGCTCCTTCCTCCAGTTGAGTGCATCTCTCTGATCAGCGATCTCCCCTTGTCAATCAAACAGTGGTCCCAGTCACCAAGTACACTGCATTCTGAAGCCTCAAAGCATTTCCACATTTGTTAACTTGCACTTGAGTGTCACAAGGATTCTCAGTTGGCAGACAGAACACTGATGCTCAGAGTGGATGTGTGATCTGCTAGGGTCACACAGAACTGGGATTCCCCAAACTCAGGTTTTTGGTTCCAGACCCCAGTGCTCTGTCCACCTGGCTCTTACTAACAGCTTTGGGAGCTGGATTCCATTTCCTCACAGGAAAGATGAAAGAGCAAAGACATAAAGGGGATGTAACAGGAACCAAGCTCGTCTTTCCCATGAGGCCAAGCCCCACCTGGGGCCACCTCTTTGAGGGGGGGCAGCTAGAAGGGAAACCAGGGGGTCATAGGACCTGAGCAGTGGGGTGCCAGCTGGATGACAGGCCTCTGAGGCCTTACCCCTGACCCCAGCCTGGGCTTACACCAGCTGGGTAAACAGGAGCAGGCCCCTTCTAAGGGCTGGGCGGGGATTCCTGCGCCCCTCAGGCTGCCTGTCTGTTGCTAAGGATTCTGGGAAGGTGATGGGGGAGGCTAGGAAGCTGACTGGGAGCAGCCGCACAGATGCACTGTTTGGCGGGGGGGCTGTCCTCAGGAAGACAGGATGACCGAAACATGGGGAAATGGCTGGACCCAGCCTACCTTTCACCTTCTCCCTTTGCCTCTGCTCCCCACAATTTTGGCTTAATCTTAATCTACTTGGTCCCTTGTGACTCAGCTTCCTCACTTGGACAATAGCCCTGGGAAAAAACTCTTCAAAAGCAGAGAAATCCTTCCCTTTTTCCACCTACATCCTGTTCTTAGAGCCTCCCACTTCTCTCACAAACTGTGACTCTGTAACTGTCGCATGGTCCCCATCCTACACAGTGGCTGGCTAGGCCAGGAAAGCAGGTGACTGTGTGTGTCAGGGAAGGGAGGGAAGAAGTGAGTCTCCCCCTGATTGTGGAGATGGCCCTGGGCAGGGACTTGGAGGGCCCAGCTGGGAACCACTCCCTCCACTTAGGCCTTGGCTGCTTGCTTCATAGCACCTGGGAGCTGATGATGATTGGGACCTCCTGGGTGAGGCATCTTTTGAAAGCCCGTGCTCACCCAACTCCAACTTTGCTGACCCAGCGTCCTTGGCTGTTTGCAGGAACTCCCCCACCACCCCATCTCGGCGTTTGCACATGTGGCTCTGGGACCCCTCCTCCATCGTGCTTCCCCTGGTGTTCCCCCGGCCACCGGAACTGCCAGGGCTCTCTCCTTGCCTCCTGCACCTCACAGGCCTTCATCTGCAGCTGAGGATATGACCGCTTCCTGCCACCAGCAGCGCTACGGGCTCCTGAAGGAGGACGCTGCCTCACCTTCTCAGCCTCCCCAATGCCCAGCACAGTGGGCGCCCAGTATGGGTTTGTCCCCTGGGCAAGAGTGCCAGTCATGCTCCTCCTTGGCCCTGGTAAATGCTACAAAGACTAAAGGGCATCACAGCTCCAAGTCCACTCAGTTTCTTTAAACACACAGGAAAGGTGAGATGCAAGGTGAGAAAGAGCTCAGGTTTTCAGGCATTTGGTGGGATCCAAGGCTGCAGGCCCTAGAAGGTCAAGTTCAATGAACATCTGGCTTAGGTCTCACCTGGTTGATCCCTGGCTGGGACAGCTGTCACACCCTCCCTCTCGCTTGTGAAATAAAAATATTCTATGTGTGATATTCTAAGGATCACTGCACCAAGTACTATATGCTGCCCATTGTGGCAACATGCGTAAGACCAGGATGCTGGTCTTCCACTAGAGTTTTCAAATAATGGGAAATGAGACACACAAGGGGGGTCCTGACTCCTTTTCTGCTCATCACTGGGCCCCCAGAACCTGAGTCAGAGTTGGACTCCCGGAGACCCAGGAAGGGCGGCTGACCCTGACCCCCGTGTGTGGGCGGGGTTCTCAGCAGGCCTCCCTTTGGATGCACATGGTCTGTGGAGTGTAGACGATCAGAAGGCTTCGGGGGAATCAAAAGCAGCTACTCAGGAAAGGCCAGGGCCCTGCTGGAGAGGCTGCTCTGCGGGGCCACTCGGCCCCCGGGCTGGTGATTCATGTCTCCCTCACTCGGGGTGGGAGTGCAGGCCGGGTATGAGCTGAATTCATAAGACCTTCTCTGTTTTATCTCACAGATGTTTCTGGGATGGATGTGTCAAGGAAAAGGAAAAAAAAAAAAGATGAAGTTGAAAAATTCCAACTCAGCACATGTCCTCTGGCCCTTGGAGACGTGAGGAGGGATTAAAATGCCCTTTCTCTTCATTTGCCCAACCTCTCAGAAAGCTAAGTTGCATGCCCATCAGGGCTGTTCTGGGGACCTGCTGGCTATGAAGATGAACTCCTCATTAGCCCGGCTTCCCTTTGGAACAAGCACGCAAACATGGCCCCCTGGGTGGTGGCATGGACCCCTCCCCAGGTTCCAGAACCTGTTCTTGTGAATGATGAGAGCTAATCCTTGCGCTTTCCGTCTGCGGGGTGACACGCTCACTGAGCACCGTCTGATGGCATCCTTGCCACCCAATGAAGTCAGTGCTTCCTCTCTCTCTCTCTTTTCCATTACTGGGGATGAACCTAGGGCCTTGGGCTTGCTAAGCAAGTGCTCAACCACACTGAGTTACATCTTCAGCCCCAGGTCAATGTTCTTATTATCTCATTTTCCAGATGATTTCCCTGCATGTGTGAAAACATATCCAACCATATATATGCCTTCTTGTATGCAAGAAACCTGCTCATATGGACATCTCAGTCTTTAATATCCAGCTGCAAACATGTGCTCATGTCTGTGTATCTGTGCAGATATAGGTGTGCATGTTCTCCTGTATGTCGTTTTTCATAATGGGTACAATTTATTGAGTATTGTCTTTTCTTTCCCTCAATATTGGAATTGCTGAGCTACATCCCCAGACCTTTTTAAAATCTCATTTTGAGTTGGGGTTCTTGCTAAGTTGCCCAGGCTGGACCCCAATTTTGAATCCTCCTGCCTCAGCCTCCCAGGTAGCTGGAATTACAGGTGTGTGCCACCACTGAGCTTATTGAGCATCTTCTGTGTATGAGTTACTACTAAGACTTTATGTCATCACAATCCTGGTAAGGAAAATAGCATTAACTACATCAGAGATTAGAAAACTATGTCCTGTAGGCCAAATTTGGACTGACACCTATTTTTGAAAGTACAGTTTTATTGGAACACAGTCACACCTGTTTGGGTCAGTAAGATAAACTGCAGCCAGTCCCAGAAGACAGAATGTTAATTTTCTGTCCTTTTATGGTTTGTTGATCCCAAATCTATATTTTTCGCATCAGGAAACTGAGACTCAGACAGCATATTTCATTGTCTGAGGTCATGTGCCAGGAAGTGTTTAGTTAGCTGGCCCCCTGGCCACCTGCCACACCAGACCCCTCTCCCACCCAGGTGCCTGTGGGCGTCGACTGCAGTTGATGTGGCACACTTGTCACTCTGTCCTGAGGTGCTTATCCACCTGGGGGGAGATCTGTGGGCTTGTGTGAGCCTTGCTGAGTGGTGGATCTGAAAACAATATGTGTCTTTTGTTGGGAACAGGGTTCTTATTAATTGGGTCATTTGACTCTAATAATTTGTGTCCACATGTCAATCAATTCTGAGAAGCCTATGGTGAAATAGTCCACTAATGTGGACTTGATTTAACAATTTCTTCTTGCAAGAAGGTCAGATACATTTTTAAAAGTGTTTTGAGTTCTTGTTCAAATTCAGGATTAAGCCTGGCATGGTGGCGCATGCCTTTAATCCCAGCACTCGGGAGGCTGAGGCAGGAGGATCATTGTGGGTTCAAGACCAGCCTGGGCTACAAAGTGAATTCAAGGCCAGCCTGAACTGCATAGTGAGACCCTGTCTCAAAAAATAGGGCTGGGGATTTAGCTCAGTGGCCTAAGTGCCTGCCTGGCAGGTGCAAGGTTGTGAGTTTGATCCCCAGTACCAACAACAACAACAACAAAAAACAAATCAAGTTCAGGATTAGTGTATCATGTCATTAAGTAAACAATCCTTTTTTTTCCTAATAATGCTTTTTTGTCTTAAAGTCTTCTGCCCCCTGATTTTTATCTTACTTCCAATTGCATTCTAGAGAGTGTTGACTGACATACAATTTTCTTTTCCTTTGCTGTCAGCCTGTGTAAGTCCTTATTTCTCACCCTTATCTCTGGTCCACAGATAGAGCCTGACAGATTTTTCTCATACAAACTAAGAATTACTGCTTTCTAACAATTGAGTTTAACTTATTTTCACTTATCATGAATACTGATATACATGTGAGCTTATGTATAACTATTATGTGTTTTCTTTATTATCTGTTTAATATTCTTTTTACTAGGGATTGAACTCAGGGCCTCCCTGCTGAGCTACATTCCCAGCCCTCTTTTAAAAAATTCTTTTCTCTGAGACAGGGTTTCTCTAAGTCACTAATTGCCCAGGCTGGGCTTGGACTTGTGATCCTCCTGCCTCAGCCTCCCAGAGTGATGGAATTACAGGCACATGCTACCATGCCCAGCTGAATTTTCTTTGTCTTTTTATTCCCTTTCTTGGTTGAAAAGTTACATATTCTAGTCTTTTATGGGACTTTTACCTTTTTATTTTCAGTGCTAGTGATGGAACCCAGGCCCTTACACATACTGAGCACAGACTGTACCCTTGAATTACCCCTACCTCTGCCCAACCCTGACATTTTTAAAAAGCCCATTTGTCTTGACTAAGTCAAAAGTTAATTAATACGCTTATCTATCCATCTCCCAAACAATCTCAATGTGCTTTGATTCCAATCTTATTCCTCCCATCTTCCATTTTATGGCTGTACTTTGTTCCAGCTACTATAAAAAAAATTCTCTAAATTAAAAAACAAAAAACAAAAAACATCACCCTAAAATTTTCCTCTCTCTCACAAGCTTGTGTCAATGTCATCTCTAGTAATTTTATGTGTGTGAACAGAGTTAGGGAAGGGGTGGTGAACCGTTCAGAGACCAAGTGCCCCAACTGCAACCCCAACCCCACTTATTTATTGCAAAGTGCCAACACTGCAATTAAACCTGAATACTAAGGTTTTAGTCTAGAAAACACAACTCATACCTTAATATCTTTTGTCTTAAAAGGAAAACACAATAACCTGGGTGCCATAGGTTCATCGCCCCTGGACTGGGGGAAAAGGGGACCCACACCTGCTTCATCCACCCAGTCTGTCCCCACATGTGCTCCTGTCCCTCGCCTGCACAGCTGTACATGCGCAGCTGTGAACTCGCACAGCAAGTCCAGGACACCTGTGGCCTTCTGTGCAGTGCAGCTGAGTCATTAGCAAAATATTTATTGTGCTCCTTCTCTCTGGAGGCATTGGCTGGGCCCCTAGCCCCAAGTGGGGGCACCTAGCCATTGTGATACCATCCAGACTCTGGCAGAAGTCTAGGAGTCCGTGGGAGAACAGAGGTGTTTAACCAGGCTCTTGTTTGGTCAAGACAGGCTTCCTGGAGGCAAAGCCTCTGGCCTGAATCCCAGCAGAGGACTAGAAACCAGTCAGGTTGAAGAGGAGGGGCCTGGCTTGGAGTGGCCCATCCTGTGACAGTTCTGGAGTTGCCTCCTAACCCAAGACTTAAAAGCTGTGTGATTCTGAGCAAGTTCCTTAACTTCTCTGATAAGAGTCTTTGCACACTTTGCAGAAGTGTCATGAGATCCCAAAGAGACAATGGATGTGAAGGATCGCTGCAAGTTTGAGAAGTCAGCCTGAACTACGTAGTGAGATCTTGTCCCCGAAAAATAAATAAAAAAATAAAAAGTCGCTAAGAGACAAAGAATGTGTCTGTGCCCAGCAAACTAAGAAGGGCTCCATGGGGCCAAAATTCTAAAAAGAGAGCAGTGGTAACCACCATTGTTTCTTGAGCACCTACTATGTGCCAGACGCAGTATTGCTAATCTGCTCAGCAATACCCAGAGGGAGCACTGGTCTGCCATGAGTACCTAAAGACAGAAAGGTGACACGCCTTATGCCAGGCCACACAGGGGCTGGGCAGGCACGGGGACATGGGGCTCAATGTTTTGATGGTGCAAACCCAGCTACTGCCACTGCACCCTAGCCTGGATTCTGCTCTCCCTACTTCTCACTGCTCAAAGAGCCAGCAGCCTCAAAGGTCCTCCAGGACTTCAGGAGAAGAAACTCATATCATTGGCTGCTCCATCTGGGGTAGCCCGATTCTTCCCCTCCCCACTCCCCCTCCCTCCCGGGGCTCCCTCTGCAGGGTTATGTGGAGCAGAGAATCAGGTTAATAGACTCCTGGCTGCCTCTGGCTAGGGGGGTGGCTAGGCCCCCCTCGAGCCCATCATGGTCAGCCTCTGTTTCCAGATTGGCCTGATGTGCCCCTCCCAAGGGTTTGAAGAGCCCAGGGGAGACCAGCACATCACCCCTTGCTCAGCGAGTCCAAGCCAGTATCTACCACCAAGAGCTACCACGGGGGTGGGAATTCAGGGTTTATTTTGGAACTTCCTTTTTATTACCTCAGTTTGCAATTCTTACTATCTCTGCCAATGTGGTATGGCATCAATCGAGGCTCTCGATTTGGAAAGCTCTCATTCCTACCTTGCCCTTATCTAACCTTAGGCAGACTGTCTGGGCTCCCTGAACCTCAGTTTCTTCATCTGGAAAATGGAAATGTTAGTTGACTCAGTTGTAAGGATGGCTGGGTTTAAATGAGATGATTGACATGCAGGGCCGGGCACATAATAGGAGCTCAATATTTTGTTGAATAGATAACTTTACTATACAGTCCCTGTGCTGAGTTTTTACGGAGACACTGCCACTTTTGAGGGGAAGGGTTTGTATCTAGAGCTAGATTACCTCCCTGAACCTGAACACCTACTATGTGCAAGACACTCTTCAAGGTGCTTTACAGGAACTGCCTCACCTAATACCCAGCATCATCAGACCTTGCTTGGCCTCTGCCCGCAACAGAAGGGAGAGGTGGCCAGTATGGACAGCACAGATGTGGTCTGCACCTGCCAGGCTCATCTCATCCAGAGCTTCCCACCTGCCTTGGCCCCCACCCCAGGCTCAAACTTTTGGACTCGGTTCCTGCTTCCTAGCTGATGCAGCGCTTTACTGCTCTTCCTTCCTTGAGCATTTCTATCTGCAAAATGGGGTGATTGGATAAAAGCTTCTTGCTGATTCTAGGACTGCTGGCATGAAGGGATTGAATGTAAACTGAGCCTATTAGGGCCAGACATCCATTTCCTCCTGATGGCTCTGTGGGAGGAGGTTCTGTTAACAGCCCCATGTTACAAAGGGAGAAACTGAGGCTTAGGGAGCTATGTCCTTTGCCCAACGCATTTGGCAATACAAGGAACAGCGCAGACCTGTCTGGCCCTTTGCCTGTGTGTGTAGCCTCCTGCTCTGAGCAGACTTCTGTAGAGACAGAAAAGCAATGGAAGGCGTCGAGTGTCCCGCGCGGGTCCATTCAGGCCTGAGACCCACCCCTCCCTCAGCGTGTCGTGTCTGCTGCCAGCCTACACAGACAAAGGCCGGGCAGCCAGCACCCCTCAGAGTGGCCTGGGGCTCCTGCTGAAGCCCTTTCTTGGGTTTTTGGAATCCAGCCCAGTTGGCCACCAGTCCTGGGAAGGAATTTGCAGTTCCTTGTTTCTAAAGCAAGGAAAAGCAAACTGTGGGCTCCAGCCCTCCCTTCCCACCAGCCAGACTCAAGTATTGTGAGGCGCTTGCACAGCCAAGAAGAATTTGCAAATCCCAGCTTCCAACCCCTGGTCCCCAAAGTCTACTCCTGCCCATCACCATTGCTTGGCTCTCTCTTCTGCTGCCCACACATACAATCTGCATGATTTCCAACCACATCCTACAAGTGGCTGCCTCTGGGCCTTTGCCCTTGCTGCTGCTTCTGCTGGGAATGACTTTACCACCATTTCTGTGGATGCAAACTCAGCTTGCTCTGGGACCGAGCCCTTTCCTCCAGGAAGGCTTCCAGGATGTCCCGGTCATTTCCCCTCCTCTGAGCCCCACAGCACTTTCTCTAGTGGCTCAGTCATTGCCCCTGTGTGGTCTGATCCTTGAAGGCGTCTGAAAATAGACGCATGACTGAGAGAAGTGCATGGGTGACACTTGGTGTGATGTGGCTGCCTATGTAGCAAAAGACGACAGTGCGGGGTAGAGGCCAGTAGGAGGCCATTGAGGTGCTGTCCCCACCCCGCCATGACCCCTCACACCCTAGCCAGGAATCTAGAAAGGGGTCAGGGTGCAGACTGTCTACTTCCATGCAGGCAGCTGACCCAGCACCCCCAAGACACACATACACCAAGCAGAATGATGAGGCTGGGAAGGGGGAAGGTGGCCCAGGTGGCAGCTCCCACCTGCCCCACTGAGATGCCACGGCCTAGGGGCTTGGTGCAGCCCTGCCTTCCTGGCCTCCTGCCCTCTTCATAGCCACGGTCACACACTTTGACAGGACCTAGCACAGGACAAGTAAAATGCTCCTGTTCTCCAATTCATGCTTCCCTCCTTCCTTTCTTTCTGTGTCTTTTTTCTTTTTGTATTAGGAATTGAACCCAGGACCTCATACATGTCAGACAAGAGCTCTACCACTGAGCTACATCCCCAATCCCTGTTCTCTTAATTTATTTTCCTCCGGGACTGCGAATTTAAACCTGGGTAACTCACACTGAGTGACATACCCATCTCTTATTTTACTTTTTATTCTGAGGCAGGGTCTTACTAAGTCACTAAATTGCCTAAGTTGGCCTCAAACTTCCAATCCTCCTGTCTTAACCTGCCAGAGAAATTCCAGGCACATGCCACTATAGTCAGGTATTTTCTAATTCTCTTTTCTTAATTTTGATTTTAAATTTTTTTGATCTTTTGAGACAGAGTCTCGCTTGAACTGTCTTGGAACTTACCATGTAACCCAGGTTGGTCTTGAACTTGTGGTCAACTTCCTGCCTCAGCCTCCTGAGCCCTGGGATTACAGATGTGCACCACCATGCATGGCTCTTTCTTAATGTGACACTATAACACCTAAAGACCAAAAATAGCCTCCAATTCCAGGGCTGAGGGTGTAGTTAGGTGGTGGAACTTGCCTAGCATGTATGAAATCCTGGGTTTGAGCCCCAGTACTGCGGGAAAAAAAAGGAAATACTGCCCAGTTCTTGATTATGACATTTTACTATGATAGCATTCTCTAATTCCTGCCTCTTCAATCTGCCAGTGAGTATTCTATGCGTGTGTGTGTTCTTACTGTAACAGTTCACAGTTCTGTCACTAACGTTCTCCAACTCCTGCTTATAAGGCTACAATTTTAGTAATCTATGGTTGTAAAATTCTCTAATTCTATGATTATGACCTTTTTAGACTTGCAACATTCTCAACCTCCTGCTCGTCGTCTTCTCTGTGCTTCCTGTTCTTAGTGCTTCTGTGATTACACGATTGTAACATTCCATAATTCCATGATTATAACCTTTCCAGGCCCGTAACATTCTAATGTTCCTGCCTGACTGCCACTGTAACACTGCCAGAATGCGTGGGGAGTGTCACATCCCCAACCCTAGCCCCTGGCCTGAGCTCGCAGAGAAGGTCTCAGGCTCTCTCCTGCGGCCTGGACGCTGTGTCCTCATCCTGCCAGGACCAGATGGCTCAGCTGAATCACTGTTCACCAGAGCAGATGTGAAGAGGCCTCAGGAGCCCCAGGTGAGTGGCTGGGCAGGTGTGGCGGGCGGGGCCCTGGAGCCTGCTGCTTCCCTGCCTGTTTTCAGCCTAGGTCCTGTGGCTGTTGTTCCCGCCCTGTCCATGGAGAGGCACCGACACCTGTCCCCAAGCCCCACATTAGAAACTGCTGAGCTGCCATGTGGTCCCCAAACCCCTGCGGAGCTCAGACCCTGGTGGTGTCCTTGCTCTAAGTGTTGACACAAGACCCAGAACAAACCAGACCCCAGCAGCAGCTTCAGCCTAGATGGAGCTGAGTGTGGCTTCGGCCTGTTGAGGTCTCCTGCTGGCCCTCCTGCTATGAAAGGTGGATCTTCACCTGAGTGCTGTCGAAAGTGGCCTCTTTCTTGAGTTCTGACTATAGACGCCTGTGTTTTAGTTCTGGCTCTGTCTCTAGGGTCCCCGAGCCATAGCAAAGTCCCCCAGTACAAGGGCAAGGGGCCGCACACCTATGGGCCCATTTTCTCTGCAGTAGTTCAAGCTCTGAATAAGCTATTTTCTGGGGGTGAAAAAGGCCCCAACTTTGGAATTAGGTTTAATTCCATGTTTGGTCCGCATGAGCCACTCTGTGCTCAGATGGTGAGGGTGCCAGGGCTCTGGCCTGGGAGCCCTGGTACTTTATCACCATGTCACTCGACACTAGCTCATTATATTGAGCACTTGCTATGTCCCCAGCATTTTACAGAGATTCCCTCAATTAAGTTCTCACAGTGACTCCAGACAGAATCAGAACATCAAGAGATGTGGTCCAAAGATGCCAGCTGCTTAGGAGCTGGGCTGCACCCAACTTGATGGACAGCAAAGTCACAACTCTGTGGCAGTCTCTGTGGCAATAGGACCTGTAAGTTCACTGGCCAAGAAGGCAGCTGGAGGCACTGTCCAGACAGTGGAGGAGGAGTACTGTTCCTGCAGTCCCCTGCTGTGAGCCCACGGGAAGTAGGGGACATGGAGATTAGAGAATGCAGGTCCTGCCGTAGACACAGACAACACAGGGCCTGAATGCTGGACCCCGGGTGGGGGAGGGGAGCAGAC
>RJWM01010246.1:44637-64535 GCA_004363535.1 Dasyprocta punctata
AGAAAGAATTTGCCTCAATTCACAAACTCTCCCTGGGTTCAGAGATGGGCCAGAAATGGACATAGCATTGGAAGAACTTGGGTCCTGGGGAAGCCAGCTGGACAGTGAATGGGAAGGGAAGGGAGGGGAGGGGAAGAAGGGGAGGGGTGGGGAAGGGAGGGGAGGGGAACGGTAGGGTAGGGAAGGGAAGGGAAGGGAAAGGAAGGGCAGGGTTGCTTCTCTGGCTCTTCCCTTGCTGCTGGGCTGTGAGGCCTGGACACCTTCCTACCGGGAAAAGGGTACTGCTTTAGGACTAATCAAAAGCAGTTTATTTGGATCAGCATCGAAATCAAAACCCAGGAAATGAAATTCTCTTAGAATTCCTGGACCCCTGAGAAGGCATCTTGAACCCCCTCCCCATCCTGGAGTTGGTGGGCCTGTTTGAGAAAGTAGGAGATACAGCCTGGGAGCTGACGCCACAAAGAAACTTGAGCACACTCCCGAAACCCAAGGCCACGGGAGAGGTTAGCCACCTTTTCTAAAGACCGCGTGCTTCACATCATCAGCGCCTGCTCAGGGGAGATCTGCCTGTAGATCTGGCGTCAGGCAGCAGCCTTGTCACAGGCCCTCCTGTCTCCGCACTCACGCCCTGCCAGCAGCCAGTCGTCCCACCAAGCCACTCTCTGACTCACTCCCCAGTGCTCGGGGGGCTGCAGTGCAACTCCTCAGGGGCCTCCACACTCTCTGGCCTCAGCCTTCAGCCCTGCCCTGCACTCCTGGCTTCCAGCCACTCTGGGACACAGGGGTCCTGGTGTAGCTTCTGAGCCCTTCTCTCCCCTCTCCCTTGCCACCAGCCAGCTTCTCCTCAGATGATCTGCATTTGCCTAACTTTCTGGGCAGATGGCTTTCTGGCTCCTGCCATGGGGCAGGGATGGGCATTTGGCTTCCCACCTGAAGCAGAGCCCTTGTAACCAAAGCAGCCACAGCCTCTCCTGTAGTTCCTCCTTTGCCTTGCAAAAGGCAGAGGCCTTGCCTGGCCCCCAGGTGGCCCTGGGGTTCAGCTCCCACCTGGTTCTCCTGCTGCAGGTGTGGGGTGTGCTGAGCTACCACACATCCATTCTCTACCCCTCTCAGAGCATGAGGGATCCAGAAACTGGGCACCCTGGCTCTGGGCCCAGCCCTTCTTACCCCAACACAGGTTTTCTCCCAGACTTCTCCACTCTGGCTCAAAGGTGATCACCATGGGGTCTCTTCCAACCCATGGGGACCTGCATGCAGACCACCCCTGAAAAACTGCATCTCTGCTGGTAGCAAGGTGTCACTTCTACATTTTCTGCCCTACTTCACAATGAATCAGAGAGGCCAAGTGCTTCTCCTAAGGTCACACAGCTAGGATGTGCCACAACTAGGACAGAATCTGGGTGTTTCTGAACCAGAGTTGATGTCCAGAAGCATGGGCAACGTATGGGGCCTGCCTGAGACTGAGGTGCTGACGCAGGTCTGCTCCTGACTTATGAATGTTCTGGGAGCTTACAGCAACCTGAGAACAGTCCTAGAGAGGGGGAAGAAAGTGTCCCATCACCAAGTTTTCTCTCCCCAGGGCTGGGGAGAGCCAGGCTCTTGGTTACCACCTCTGCCCACCCCTGGCCACCTGGCAATGCCCCTGGGAAGCTGGCCCTGGCCTGCCCACCCTGCCCTGGCCACAGGCGCCCTGGGACGAATGCTCATAGGGCTGCCATCCCAGGCTGGAGCTGAAAATTAAATTAAAACCACGACAGGGACAGTTAATTAAAGCAGATTAGCGCGAGACTAATTAGGGACACTGACACTGGAACCATCGCACTCCAAGATGTTAATTAGCTGTTCATTAATGTCAGCTCCCCGTTCAAGAGAGAAATATGAACAGCCTTCTCTGAGCTTCCCTTCCAGAGCTGGGTAAACAGGGGTGGCTGCCTGGGGCAGCCCAGCCCCCACCAGCTCCCTCCCTCCCTCCCTCCTTCCCTCGGCCCTGGAGTCTGCCCATGTCCTTTGTCTCCCTCTGTGCCAGTGTCTGAGCGTGGCCACTGCCAGCGAGAACTTGGACTCATGGGAAGATGGGACACAGCTGGGTCGAACACGTGGAAGCTCTGGAGAAAGGTGATGAATCTGCTCTACGGCCACCTTGAGCCCTGAGCACCTTCTGCCCTGCCTCTCTGCTCTCTGGTATGGATGGGATGGAGGCCATCCTTCCTTTCATCCACCTGCCATCAGTTAGTCCTATGGTCCATCCATCCATCCATCCATCCATCCATCCACTCACCCATCCAACCATCCATCTATTCTCCAGTCTTTCCATCCAATCATATTATTCTTCCCATACACACAAATGCACATATTTGTGCACAATTTCTATATATTCATTCACTAGTCTTAAGTCTATCCATCTAACGATTGGTCCTTCCTTCCTTCAGACCATCCATCCAATTGTCTACCCACCTATTCACAAATCCATCCATTTACCCATATGCTGACACTTTTATATAAAAAAAGAAAACCATCTACTTACCTATCTATCCACTCCCAAATATCTATTTTCCAGCCACTGATCTCCTCCTCCATCCATCCAACCATCTGTCCATCCATCCACCTATCCATGACCTAATCTTTCTATCCATCTTCCCAGTGAACCCAAGAACACTGTGAACCCAAGAACTGCTGGGACCTCTATCCACACCAATCACCCACTCACTGCCACCTGCTCATCTCACACAGATTCTCCCATCTACCCACCGATCTCTCCTCTGGTCATTCTTCTCAAGCACATCTGCCGTGCACCCATCCTGTGTGAGGAGCCAACAGAGGTGAGGAAAGGCATAGGCGGTGGGCTCTCTACTCTTGTTCTGATGTTACAGCTGAGAAAACCGAGACAGAAAGAGGCAAAGTCCCTTGCCTGAAGTCATCTATCAAATTCATACCAACATGCATTCAATTACATGTACTGCACTGTTTGTTGGGTGTCACTTGAGGACACAGTGACAGATACAGTTCCCAGCTATACAGCCTCATGGTCTAGAGCAGTGATTCTCAAGAGAAGAGATGCCGGTGATCGCTGCTGCCCCCGAATGTCCACGTGCTCACCTGGAAAATGGGTTGTGTACAGTGCCTCGAGCTTCCCAACCACCCTTAAAGGCCACCCATGCCCCTCAATCCAGATTTGTGGTTCTGGCTGAGAGACACACAACAAACAGAAAGCCACACCTGGGCTTCTACTCCTGATGACACAGACATGGGGCAGGTCAGCAAATCTCAGAGGAGGTGGCAGCTGGGGTGAATGGTGAAGATACGTGGCGTTAGCTGTGCTCTGCTCCTACTGAGCTCCTAGAAAGGAGGCAGCTGCGGGTGCTTCCTGGGCTCTGTGTGGGGCCTGTAAGGTTGCAGGGGCCTGCTTAGTGTAGGGATGAAGCAGAGTTAAGACCTGGAGCTGCCGACTCTCCCTAGGGAGCAAGGAGGGGTCCTCTGGACTTGCTTTTGCCCTTGTTCTGGGGGTTGGCTGGGGTCCCTACCAGTCTCAGTGGCTGCCAGTTTGGTGTTGGTTCAAATGCTATTAGACTGCGCCATGGGCCCGGGGGCCTGCCGTCCTCTGCCAGTAGGAGGGAGCCTGGTTTCAGGCAGGAACCTCAGCTCTGTGGCTTTGTGGAACAGGGCCTCCTGCATCCTGGCCTCCATCTCAGGTGGGGACTGGGAAGCAGGGATGGAGGCTGGGCCTGGAGTTGTGCTGGAGCCAGCTGGACAGTGGGCTGCAGTGGGCATTCTAGGACCTGGGCCACAGCCAATTGGCGGGTGCCCACAGGGAGGCCGGTGCACGTCCAGCCTGGGACTGGTCCCTACAGCAGCCAGCCTTGCCTTCGCTCCCGCCTGCGCCAGCCTGCTTGGTGGTGGGGACACCTGGCTCCAGATGGTAACTCATCAAGTCAAGGTCATGACACCGGTCAACTTCACTGAAGGTAACTGGACACTCCCAGTGGAGCAGGGACTTAGGAGACAGAAAGAGGAGGTTCCAATCACACCTCTGCCATTGAAAAAGAGGTGACAATGATAATAGTGCTGCATCTGCTCCCTTCCTTGTTTTTATTTTTAACAGTGCTTGGCAGACCTTTTTCCATCCCATCTTTTTACCCTGCGTTATTTTGCTTTAGGGATGCGTGTGTGTGTGTGTGTGTGTGTGTGTGTGTGTGTGAAGATCATATAGCTGGATTTATCTGATTTTTAACCCTAAGAGTCATTGTCTATTAAGAAGGAAACATAACCTGTTCACATTTATAGGAGCACTGGAATTGGCGCATAGTGGATGCCTACCAAGGATTATTTGCTCCTGGCATGACAGAAGACCTTACATCTTTGTTCTTCCTTGTCCATTGTCCCCTCCCCACGGGCTGAGGAACATATATAGTATCCCTGCTGGTATTGCGGTTCTGTCCACAGAGCAAAGCTGCTCTTCATTCTGAGCGCCTTCTGTTCACTGTGTGGGCAGGCAAGAGCTTCAGGAACATCAGGCCAGAGCACTAAGGGCCAAGGACCGACATCTTTCCTGTGGCTACTGGGGACAGAATCAAGCATCTGTTACTCAATTCAGGGGTTAAAGGAAGCCCTACACCCAAGCCAGGGAGGGAGAGGAGCAACCCCAGAACCTGGAATCCCTACATGAAGGAGAGGCACAGGCTACTATGCTGAGTTTAGACTTTTTGAGGACTAAGGCAGTTTTCTGAAATCGACCCTGCCTCCCTTTTCTGTTTGGTCCCAGGCAAGTCACTTGTCCTCTCTGAGCCTCAGGTTCCTCATCTGGGACACCTGGAGCTGAGTCCTTTGTAAGTGGGGAGCCATCACCCTGCATTAGGTTGGTTGCCTGTGGACTTTACTTGTGAAAGGAATAAACTTCTATTTGTTTTTTTTGTTGCTGTTGTTTTTTTGCGGCACCGGGGATTGAACTCACAACCTCGTGCCTGACAGACGGGCGCTTGAGCCACTGAGCCAAACTTCCAGCCCTAGTTTTTTTGAGGCAGAGTCACACTATGTAGCTCAGGCCGATCTTGTGCTCGCATTGTATAAAATCCTATTTGTATTAAGTCATCGTTATTTTGATTTGCTGTCACTCATACTCTAATACAAGCAGTCAAAAATGCATCCTGTGGATTCAAACATACCCAGTATGACTCCTAACGCTACCAACAGAGTCTCAGTTTCCCTGTCTGTGAAATGGGTCTAACCACACATACTTCCTTGGTGCAATTCAGGAAGGAAATGCAGTGTGGGCATAAGTCTACTTGGCAAAGGGTCTGCCTCATAATGATGGGCTGGGTCAGTAACAGCTGCCGTTGTGGTCATTACTATTATCGGTTAATTTCTTCCCTAGTTGCTCTTTAAATCTGTGGCTCTTGTAGCCCTAGTATGTGACACTTTGGGGAGACACATATAAGCATGGGAAGACCAAGGCTTTGATGCCAGAAAGACCTGGGCTCCAGTCTCAGTGTTGCCATTTATTGGTTGTGGCCGAGCCTGGCCACCTGTGAGCTCACCTCCTCTTTTCTCCTCGCTCACCCGGGGTTGTGACACAGATCTCCCTGGGGTTGTTTTGAGGTTCGGACCTGATCCCCTTGGGGAGGGCTGCAGGCTGCATCTGTCCCATTGAGGACTCGTGGATGCAATGGGGATGACCCGCTCCCGTCTAGGCTTTTCCGGAGAGCCACGCCACGCACCACGGCACATCTCGTGGTCTAACTGGCCCTGGGGGGTGTTTAGGATGCGGGGAGAAAAACCAAGGCTCCATTTTAAAAAGCCAATCAATTTGCAGCAATCCAAATAAAAGCCATTAGATGTGGTTTCCCCATTGGAGACACCCAGGGGCCTCTTCCTCACCGGCCTCCCAGGAAATTGATTGGCAATTACTGACACTAATGGGGGCCGGAGAGGCCTGGTGATTTCCCTGCCACTCTCTGGGGACAGTGATGACATGTCAAGATCTGTCAGGTTGAGTCCATCCTGGGCAGTCAAGACCCCTGATCTGGCCATGGACGGGGCAGCCAGCTGGGGTTGAGCCCCCTTGGGACCTCCACCCTGTTACTTATTTATGGCTTGGTTTGACTCCCGGTGAGTTAATGGTCCTACTGGGGCTGTGCAGATGGCCGGTCCCATGACAGCAGGCTAGGTAGTGGGGACGCGAGGCTTCCAGGCCTGCCCTTCGACCTGGATCTGGAATTGCATAAAGGAGACCCGGGTCCCTACAGGAAGTCTGGGAGCACAGTGGGAATAGCAGGGTCACCAGAGAGGCCACCAGAGAGGTGGTGAAAGGTGGAAGCTAAAGCTGGAGTTTCAAGGCAGAAGGATAAGGCACAAAGAACAGCAGACAGAGAGGCATCTGCTGGGGCACCAAGCTGCGGAACTGCTGAACTGACAGAGCCCTGGGAAGCCATCCAGTTCCGCTGTGTCTTTTTATAGATGCTTAGCAGCCAAGGGACAGAGAGGGGAAGGCACTTGCCTGGTGTCACACAGCGCAGCTTGGGGAGCTGGGGACAGAGCCTGACTAGCTGCCGGCGAGCCAGGAATTGAGATTTTTCCAGGTACAGTTGCTCCAACTCCCAAAGGCCACCCTAGAACCTGGAGATGGGGTTCCACTGACCAGGGAGGGAGACAGGCAAGCAGGTGATGACGGTCAGAGTGACAAGCATGGGGACACGGTGTGGCATGGTAGCCAACCAGCCCAGGCTGGGGGAGGGGTGGTGGCCGGTGGAACCCTGCAGTGGGGGACGAGGGGTAGGAAGACAGAGGCTAGAGGAAGGGAGAAAGGGGGGACGTTAGGCTAGGGGAGCAGCAGGTGCAAAGGTGTCAGGCCGGGAGGATGAGAGCAGGCCTCCCTCGCAGGATGGGCAGGAGCTTGGGTCCATCCTGTGTGTGACCCGGATGTTCCAGGCAGATGTGCCAGGCCCAGGGTTTCAGCTTAGGAAGATGGCTCTGGGCTGCCAGAGGGAAGGGGACAAGGGGCTGATGGCAAAGTAGGGGTGCGGTGGGGAGGACCCAGGTCTAGGCCAGGGTGGGGCGGGGGCCTGCGGGGACAGTGAATACTGAGATGTTGGGAGGGAGAGAGGACAGGATGAGGAGTGTGACTGCCTGCGGGGAGGGGCAGGAGGATGGCCGGGAGGAGGGGGCCGGGCTGAGCAGCCACATGTGCGAAGCTCAAAGGACAGAAACGACAGCATGATGACCCTGAATACAGATGGCCAGTCGTGTCCAGGGAAGGGCAAAAGGGTCAATGGTGAAAAGGAGGTGACAGGCTCAGAGAGGTTGAGTGTCTCCTCCCAGGTCCCACAGCCGAAAGGGAAAGGACACGCAGGAAAGAACACACAAGTTCTACCACTCCAGTGGCCCTGCAGGGAGGGGACTGAAGGCTGGGCCCTTCCCACTAAGCACTTCCACGACCCGACAGCTGCTCCCCACCCAGCCTAAACCCATGACTCCTGGGGCAGGGTTGCCCTGTCCCAACTGCCAGGTTGGCTGCCCCCTATTATCCCATGCAGCGGGAATGACTGCTCCAATGGAGGACACAGGACCTGAGAACTTGTGTCTGATGGGGGCTCCAAGGTGGAAGCTGAAGGGCTGGGCCTGCTCCAAAGTTTCACACTAGGGTCTGCCGAGTGGGAGTTCCCAGCCACGGCACAGCCACACTGTGACAATGCCAGGTGCCTCAAGACTCAAAGCCCGGATGCCCAAAGCACAGAGAGGGCTAGATATGAGCCTCCTGGGTGGGATTCGTAGCGGCAGGAGTTAGTGAGTATGGGGTTATAGAACTAAAAAAGGCAATAAATAGCATCACCTTGCAACCAACATGTGCTGGAGCCAGGCAGGTGCGAGTTCTGGTGTTGCTGGGACACTGTCTAGCTGTGTGACCTTTGATAAGTTTCTAAGCCTCTCTGGGCCACATTTCATCTGGGAAATGGGGAAACATCGGTGCCTGCTTCCTAGGGTGCTTGGGAGGGACTTGATGAGCTGACATGTGTTAAAAATAAGTAACGAACGTAGCAGAGTTCAGGTGTAATAATGCTGCCTGGCGTGATGGTGCTCGGGTGCCTCAGGTGGTGCCACCGCAGCGGCACTGTGGCGTGGATGGAGCCCCATGGTGATGGTGGGTGAGTCACGTGGTCACTATTGCTGGGCACTGTGCCCCGCTCCTGTCCCTCACTGAACCTGCATCTGACTCTCCAAACCAGTCTGGGAGGCCGGCAACTTGAGTTCTTACTCTACTGCGTACGGGGGAAACTGAGGCTTGGGTGGGCTGGGCCATGGGCCTGTCCCAGGCCATCCTGCAGGAGAGAGGCCCAGCGGGGCCACAGGTCTGTCTGACTCTTGGCTTCAGCCCTGGCCTGTGCAGGTGCTGCAGGGAGAGGGAGTGGAGGAGACCCGTGAGGTCAGAGGTGGAACAGCATTCTAGGGAGAGGGAACAGCATGCACAAAGCCGAGCGGAAGTAGTGCCATGTTACATGGGAGAGGGACGAGAGGACGGGGGGGAGCTGGGTCAGTGATGGAGGATGGATAAGCGAGGGCAGTGATAAAGCGGGAGCCAGGGACAGGGCAGGAAGCAGGCAAAGGTAGCACTGGGACTGTGGCCTGGGCTCTCAGGGAGCACGGGTGGGCATGAGCATCCTGGTCATTCTGGCCTGCAGTATGGTTCACGGCTCCTGCCCAGGGACCGGATACAGCAGGGCAGGTTCTTAGGGAGGTCTGGTTGAGGGGACCAGGAGGTCAATTCTGGCAGGCCAGGGTTCCACCTGCATGGAGACCCCAAAATCTGACCAGCATGGGATGGGGGTGTCCTCCGACTAATCCCACAAATGCCTGAGACAAGATGGAAGGTGGACAGTCAGGCCTGCAGAACAGGCAGTACAATTAATTTCCATTTTGCAAATGAGGGAAAAGGAGGCCCAGAGAGGTTAAGTAACTTTCCTTGGGTCACACAGCAAGTGAGTGGTAAGGCTGGATTCTAAACCCTGGCTTCTTGTGGTAACGTTCACACAGCCCCTGCTCCTCTTCACCGCAGATGCCAGAGGGGCCTGGCGGCTTCGCAGACAGAGACGTTGGTGAGAGAGCTGGGAGCTCACGCTGCCATCAGTCTCTCCGCGGCACAGCCCGGCTGCCCCGCTGTCTTTGAGGCATTAGGTTTCCCAAAGCCTAGAACACCAGCTTTTATGCATGCACCGGATTCTGGAATCTTTAAACAGCCTTTGTAGCCTCGGAACTGCTTCCAGGACTGACAAATTGCTTCCAAAACGTTCAAAAGCCTTTGGAATCTTTGAACAACCCCAGAGACGTGAGAGCCAAAGAGGCTGGGGGCCAAGGCCAGGCTCAGCCAGCGCATCCTCCTGGGACGGGATGGGACGCAGCCCTGCCCACATGTGGGAGGCTGCACCCCGCTGCTGGACCAGCCTCGGCAGCCGGAGAGGAGCACAGGGCCGGCGGTGGGAGGTGCCTAGCCCTCCGCTTTGACAAGTGACCTTGGATAAATCCCTTCCTTTCTCTGGGCTGGTTTCTGTTTACATAATGGGGCTTGGGGAGGTTGAACGGTATGCAGCCAAGCTTCGGGATTCAGACCCAGCTCCCCAGGGCCCCTGCTTCAGCTTGTCCTAAGTCCAAGGGTGTCACCCACGGGGAACAGCCCTGGGGGCAGAGGAGAGACCCCAGCCCACGGTGCTGCCTGTCCATGCTGCAGACTTGATGTTGTCACCTCTCACATGACTGGATTTAACCCGGGGCCCTTACCCTCCACAAGTGCCGCTGAGGGAGGCCCTGGGGACCCAGCCCGCGTGGCACCACAGCAGCCCCTGGCAGCCTTCACTCATGGCCTCAGAGCGTGGACTGTTTCGCCACCCAGCACTGTCTCCATGGTGACGGGTGCAGAGCAGAGCTGGCCTTTTGAGGAACACTCATAAAGGTGCAAACGCACCCCAGATGAGCTGGCCTGCATCTGTGAAGCAAAACACCTCGGGCTACCCCGTGCCTTGTAAACCACGCGGTCTGTGGCCTTGGTTGGCCTGGGAGGGAGGTGGTGGAGAGATACAGCTATATAGCTCTGGGTCACTGGGCTTGGAATGCCCACTTCCTGTTTCCCTTCTGCATCCTGGCCACTCTCTCCAGCCCACTCGCCCCATCCTGGAAAGAGATGCACCTAGCTGGGCCAGCTGTGTGACCTAGAGGGAGTGCATTCACCTCTCTGAGCCTCGGCGCCCTGGTCTACAGTGGGCCTGGGGAAGCCACTCTGGTGCACCACAAAGGAGACTGTGGAGATGGAGGGAAGGGGCACAGCATGGTATCGAACAGATGCCTGGTGGGTGACAGTTTTCCTCCGTTTGTCCTTGTTTTTCTGCCTGGGAGCACAGGGCTGCCTCCTCCAGGCAGGATCTGGCCTCTTTCTCTCGCTTCGCTGCACTCTGGATGTGGACCTGGGCAGCTGCTTCCCAGCTCAGCTCGAACACTGGACCCCCCCACTGCTCTGCTGAGCCACCCACGCCTGAGGTGGCCCTCAGTGGTCCTCAGTAAATAACACAGTTGTCCCTTGGGGGGCGCTCCAGGACTCCTGGGGGTACCCAAACCTCTAGAGGCTCAAGTCCCTTATATAAAACAGCAGAGCACTGGCTCAGGACGCACACGTGTTCTCCTATAGACATCAAACCACCGCTTGATGATTTGTAATTCCTGATAGAATGTAAATGCCATGTCGATAGTTATTATATGGTATTGTTTAGGGAACAATCACAAGGAAAGAAAGTCTGTGCGTGTTTGGTACAGATGTAATTTTTTTTCCTCAAATATTTTCTACCTACGGCTGGTTGAATCCACAGACGTGGAACCCATGGGTCCACAGAGGGGGTGCTGACTGCAAATAGGAGCAAATAAACACATGTAGGATGACAGCTTCTAAACTACAGATTGGGGGGCATGGACTGTGGGGTGCTGTGGGCAGATTGTGGGGTGGAGAGTGACAGAGGAGGGTGGAATAGAATACATCCAGGCACCCCCTCACTTACTGTAATGTTATGTCCTGATGGGCCCACGGTAAGCTGGAAATGGCACAAGTCACAGATGCATTTAATGCACCTAAGCCACCAAACACCCTAGGTCAGGGACACTCCCGCTCAGAATTCCGGGTATCTGCACCCTGTGATCGGGGCCACCCCACCCCTATCACCAGAGAGGACCCTACCATATGTTACCCGGCTGGGAAATATCAGAAACATAGTGTCTATTGGATGTGTAATGCTTTTGGACCCTTGTAGAGTCAAAAACTCCCAAGTGGAAGCATGGTAAATTAGGGAGACTGAGAGGGAGGCCAGCCAGGGGGTTCCAAGGGGTGCAGGCAAAGGACTCCAGTCCCAGAGGCTCACTGCAGCCTCCGCTGGGCAGAGGAGGAGACTAAGGTTCAGAAAGGTGAAGTCCCTTGCTGTGGCCACACAGCTGGAGGACAGTGCTGCTCAGTTCAGGACACCTCATTAAGGACAACTGCCCATCTCCATCAGCGCCAACTCAGATGCCATCAGGTCAGCCTGCAGCCTGGAACAGGTATCCTGCTGCTCCCACCGAAGCCTCTGATCTCTGAGGGCCCACTTCACTCCATCCTTCTTCTCCCACCCCTGCCACCTCCTGCATCCTACTGAACACTTTCACACCTGGCTCCCAAGTTGCTGAAATGTTGCACCCCAAAAGGCAGTGCTGCAGGAAGACAAAAAAGATCCAGGGTTTGAATTCTGGCCCTGCAGTTTAAGAGTTGTGTGATCTATGACAAGATACTGAACTTTTCTTCTTGTTCTTCTTCTTCTTCTTCTTTTTTTTTTTTTTTTCAGCACCAGGGATTGAACTCACAACCTCACACCTGCCAGACAGGCACTTAAGCCACTGAGCCAAACTCCCAGTGATATTGAACTTTTCTGAGCCTGGGTTCCCTCACCTGGAAAACAGGAGCTGAGAACCTGCCTGACAGGTTACTGCAAGGATGAGGCCAGTTGATAGGTGTGGTCATGTTTGTAAACAGAAAAGTACTAGGCTGGGGACTGGATTTAAAAGGATTATAATGGATTGTCACATTGAACCATGACACAGATACATAATACAATATGCCTAATTAAAATAAGTCGCAAACCATCCATTAAAAGGCTACTAGATGTCAGCAGTTAGCTGGTGGCACATAAAACACAGATTAAGCTCCTCATTGGACATTCATTGGTCATGTCTCTCTGTCCATCCATGAAGTCTTCAATCTGGTCATCTCACCAACCTCCATCAAACACCCACAAGGAGCAGGCTGCTTGCAAAGCCTCGAATGGCTGGAAACAGCCCCATGTCACGCCCACCCACTGTGAAGATCAATGCCAGGGACTGCTTATGGAGCCCCAGCCATGCAGGCCAGTCCCAAGCCCTTCTATCCTCATGACTATCTCCATGCCCACTTTATAGGTGAGGAGGCCGAGGCCAGGATCCAGTTCAACCCAGATGCTCGGTGTCACATGCTTCCCCCTGTGACTGTCCCCAAAGTGCCCCTCACTCCTGCTCCTCACAGACAACTTCTTGGCAAAATGGGTTTCTGTTGCTGTTTTGGCAAATGCTGGAGTGGGAACCCAAGGCCCCATGAATGCTAGGCAAGCGCTGTAGTACTGAGCCACACCCCAGCCCCTCACTCCCCACAGTCCCGGCTTCTTCCAAAGGTCCCTCCAGCTCAGCCAGTAGCTTGGAGACCTCTGGTAGCATCCCTGCCCCCACAGCTTCCAAGGCTCATAATTTCCATCTCCATCCAGTCCTTATTACTTTTCTCACTGAAACATATCCCATGATTTTGCTGGCATCATTGATGTGTGCCCCAGGTGGAAGACTTTGGGAAAATTCCAGGGGACCCCAGGTCAGCAGCTTCACTGCACAAAGCTGTCCTCCTCTCCCACCAGGTAAGACATGTGAGACACATGGGCACTGACCAGTGGTGTCCAAACCCACTATGATGTCACGCTTTCCCCAGACCAGAGAGGGAGGCGAGACAAGTGTCCAGCGGCTCAGAGAGGGAAGTGACTTGCCCACAGGCCACACAGCTACCCAGGGCTGGGCTCCAAGGGTTCATTCCACCCAGCCCAGTGTCCAGGGAAGGTTATCTTGCCACCACGAGGACAGACAGGCGTGGGGCACTGGGCTGAGAGTATAACTGAGGGGGAAAGCCATTTCCTGTCTGTACCTGGCCCGGATATCCTATGTATGGTGCAGGTGGCCTGCTGACCTGACCCACTGGGGTCAACCTGGGAGAGGGGTTCAGACACAGAAGTGCATGGAAAATTTGGGTCCAGTGTAGAGGTCACAGGTGTTGGAGCTGACCCCTGACTTGGTCTCCTAGGCCTGTGGTGCCCAAAGCATGGGATGGCTGAGCCCTCCCTCAGACCAGTAGCACCAGAAATGGAACGGGGCTTGGGTGATGCTTGTTTACACTTGGGGCTCAGAAGCCTTCATCCATCCAACCCCCCTCAGTGTACAGGTGAGAAAATGGAGGCCCAGAGAGGGCAAGGGACTCACTCTGGGTCACACAGCCAATAAGTAGTCAAGCTGAGATCAGACTGTTTCTTCTGACTCCCTAGTTTTGGTTGGTGTCACCTAACCCCAAAAGAACAGGGCATTTCAATAAGCAGGCCGCTTTGGAGTTGTCAGAGGGCTGAGTGAGCTCGGGGAGGGAGATTTGAGGCTGCTAGGACCTCTGTCCTGTTGGGATATCTGACAGTTCCCCAGGTGAGCTGACCTTTTCCAGCCTTACCATGGAATGACCAGGATCAACTGGCAACTCAGGAGAGACTGGGTGACCAGAAATCATAAGATGCTGGCTGGGGTTGGGGTGGGGAAGCAGAGAGATTGGAAGGTGACTTCCTGCCTGGGCAGCTCTGCTGGGCTTGGGCTGTGCCTGAATGGCCCTGGTCACTGCAAGTCACTGCACCCCTGCCCCACCCATACCTACTGGGAAACTGCTGAGAAAGGGGTGCCCCTCGCTTGTGTCTCAGAGGACTCTGCGTACCAAGAAGCAGGGTTGAGCTCTGGTTCTGATCCTTTGACTTTTGGGGAACCAAGACCCAAAGTGAAGTGTGGATCTGATGCTCCTGGAGGGCAGCAGGGGGAGACCAAGTGCTCATCTCGTCCCCCACCCCCATAGGGCCCAAGGTACAGAAGAAAGGGCCCAGGGACCGGGTCCCTGCTGTGTGGTATCAGTCAAGCAGCCTTCCTGCCAGGTTATAGGATGGCAGCAGTGACTTGGTTCCTACTTCCTCCGCCTCTTCTCTGTGGCTGGTGCCCAGGTCCCCAGCACGAGAGCTACTGAGTTCGATTCTCTAATCAAACATCCAGGCAGAAGGAGCCCCAGCCCCTTCCTTAGCATGCAAAGCACCACAGTGTCCAAGCTGAATTCTTCACCTGGGAAGTTCTCCTAATCAGACCTCAGGTTCAGCACTGGGTTTGTTTCCCATGCCACCTTCAGAAGCAATCTGAGTGCACCAGACTTTCTGGGCTCACATCTGTACCACACAGATCTTTAGACTGACAGCTTGCAGCACGTGGTGGGGCTTCGCATACAATTATTCTCATCTGTGCCTGGCACAGAGTAGATGCACAGTGCACACTGGGTGTCCTCTTGCTATTGGCTCAGCCTAACACTGTGCCTGACACGGTGTGCCATGGACTCCAAGACAGGAAGGGGGCCTGTCCTACGGCAAGAAGCAGAACCTTGGAGTCAGACCATTCTGGGTTCAAATCCTGCTTCCCTGTGTGACCTGGGAGATGTCTGCACACCCTGCCAGGGTCAGTTTCCTTACCCATAAAATGGAACAATTATGTCTGTTTGAGATGATTGAATCTTTTGCAGAGTATTTAACAAAGTAAGAAGGCTGGCACATAGTAAATGCTAAATAAATGAGCAAATACATATATATAATAAATGATCGGGAATTAGCATATCATACACTATTAAGAATAAAGACTGCAGGGCCCTGGAAACTTGCCTCAGGCACTGATCCCTTAGAAAAACATCTTAGGAGGGTTTCGTCTGATCATAGACATCTCTGCACCCCGGCCTAAGCTCCATTTAATTGTCTCGCTCTGAGGGTGCCGGGTAAATACTCCAGGCCAGCTGGTGCCTGGAAACTGCCAACTGCCGGGGAGCAGCTCGTTAATTCTCTGGTCTCCGCACACAGACCCCACAGCTTCTGCAACTCATCTTGGGAAATTGAGTGGAGCGGGTCAGGCCAGGGCCATGGGTCACAGGAAGTGGGGCTGGGGGTGCCAGGGGACTTGAAAGGGCCTGCAGAGACACCGCGGGAAGCCATCTAGGCTGGAGGAAACGGGCCCAGAGCGGCAGAAAGGCAGATGGATCCCAGGCCTGGCCAGGCCTTGTGAGCTCTGACTCAGCTAGGATAAGAGCAAGTCTGGGTCTAGCAGTGAGGCTGAATGCACAGCCTGCAAGGTGGCTGGCTCTGGGGTCCACGAGGTCCCACACTAGCAGAGAAGAGATGTAGGATGTGGAAGTTGAAAGCCAGGCTCCTGGCCTTAAACCCTTCCCTGCAACTTCCTGATGTGCCTCAGCCTCCCCTCTAAACCAAGAAGAGGAAGTGGGTGTGCTGGCACACACCTGTAATCTCAGCACTTGGGAGGCTGAGGCTGGAGGGTCACAAGTTGGAGGCCAACTTGGGTAACTTAGTGAGTTCAAGGCCACCCTGGACTTATTGACACTCTGTTTCAAAACCAAACCAAACCAAAATGAAAATAAGAAGACAAAGAATAGTACCAATGTCATAGGGATGTCACAGGAATTAAATATATATGAAGAGCTGAGAACTGTGCCTCGTATACAAGAATCACTCTGTAAATGTTCATAATGTTATGACGATGATTCCTTTTTCCCGCTTTGAAAGCATGCGATTTGGACATTTTCATCTGCAAAATGTGAGTTCTGGGCTTGACCAAGGGGGCATGTAAGTCTTACCACATGTGTGGCTCCAAGGACTCTGTGGGGGCACTTCTGGATTGAGAGGAAGAGTGATGTGATTGATTGGTGATGCCTGCACAGGGTCCAGGAAAGGGAACCAGGCAGTGAGTGGGCAGGCCTTGCCCCTACCATTCCTGAGACATTTCATTTACTTTCAGATACTTACTGAGTCCCTGCTCTGTGCCAGGCATTGGGATAGGTCTGACACATACAGGTAAGCAAAACAGTCACAGGCTGATGTGGTAGTGCATGCCTGTAATTCCAGCTACTTTGGAGGCTGAGGCAGGAGGGTTGTAAATTTAAGGGCAGCCTGGACAACGCAGCAAGGCCCCATCTCAAAATAAAATAAAAAGGGTTGGGAATGTGGCTTGGTGTATAGTACTTGCCTAGCCCTGGGTTTAATCATCAGCAAACATAGACATAAAAGACAGACAGACAGACAGACAGACAGAAAAACAATGCAGGCAGTTTCCTGATGCAGCTGTGCAGGAAAGGGAGTGGGCACATTACTGCAACCATAGGGAAGCTGGGTCCCCACTATGTGACCTCTGTCCCCACATCCACCCAAGAGCACATTGACACCTTTCCTGCCTGAACAGCTCATCTTCCCAGGAACGTGCGTTTCTTTTGCACTCCTGGCCCCTAGCTTAAAGACCCCTCTTGCCCATGGTCCTCTCTTTTTTGCGGACAACTCTTGATGTCCTGGGAAGTAGTTCTTCCTACAAGTAGCTGCCCATCTTCGTGCTGCTGTGCGAGCCAACACTATGGCCCCAACCCTTGCAGGGCGCAGTGGCTGTGCTTAGGGTTGGAGCTCCTGGGGGCCATGGCCAGGGCTTCTCCATACCAGGCGCGAGAGATAACTTGGCCCATGGCACAGGCTCAGTCCACGGGGCTTCAGGGTGGGGAGCCAGACCAGAGGAGGACCTTTGATGTCTAGGAGGGTGGGTGCCTCACCTGCGCAGGTCCAGCAGTGTGCTCAAGTCTGGACGCTGACCTTAAAAGCCGGTCCTGCCACTTCCTAGTCATGCTTGTTACAGGGTCATTCCCAGCCTCTGCCTCTAGACTGGGGACACTTGAGTATCAGGGTAGGCAGTGTCATGAGGATCCTAGCATACAGCAAGTCCTCAATGTTATTCCCCTTTCCCTCCTTACTAAGTAGTATCCAGGGCCAGTATCTGTGCCCTTACAGTGCCAGGTGGGACACAGGTCCTGGGAGGACACATAGGCACAGTCCAAATGCCAGAAAGCAGGGCCCAGAGGGGACAGGGGAGAAAGGAAAATGAGATCCTTCAAAGGTGCCCCAGCTGGACCTGGCACCCGCAGAGCTCCTTAGCAGTGGGACCCTGAGCCCACATGTGGCCCCCTTACCACCCGCCCTGCAAGGAAGTGTTCCCATCCCTCCTTACGAAGAGGCGCGCGCTCTTGGTGCCACAGCCGGAGTGCTGGTAATAAAGGCACCTCTGTGTGTCTCTGGGGAAGCGGGGCTGGGGGTGGCGGTGAGGGGGGGCCCACAAAGCTCCCGCAGCTGTGTGTTTGCAAACAGGGGAGCTGAGCTGTGCAGAGGGGCTGAAAGCACTAATTGTCTTTAATTAAAGGAGGTTGGAGGCAGCGCAGGCTTTGACAAAAGAGATTTCCAGCCTGTTAGCAGCTTCAGCCTGCACAGGGGCTGGGAGGCCCAGGCGCGCCCTCCGCTTTGTCCCTGTGGGGCCTGGCCCTGTGGAGGGCACAGCCAACACCTGCCTGGTGGGGGTGGGGATGGGGTGGCAGTAGGACTGAGCTGAGAAGACGGGTTCCTGGGCCAGGACAGAGATCCTCAGGGGGCAGCCCCTCTCATGCATGCACTCACTGAGTGCTGGGGTATGGAGATGTCAGGCCTGTGTTTCAAGGACTTCACAAGAGGCACCACCAGCACGGGTGCCGGTGTGCAGAAATCATTCCGTCCACGTTAACCTAGCGCTACCTCCTCCCCTCCTCCCCATTGGAAATCATCCTATTTGGAATCTTCATCTGCAAAGTATGAGCAACCCCAGCTGGCTTGGGCTTGAACCCTTGCTCTGTAGCTCATTAGTTGTGTGAACTTGAGCCAGGGACTTCCCATCTCCATGCCTCAGTTTCCCGCCTCTCAAAGGGGATGCTAAAACAGCACACTTTGTAGGCTCATGTGTGGATTGCTGAGTTGTCATATCATGTTTATACAGAGCACTTTACAAATGCCAGTGGCTATTGTTTATTCCTTCATTTATCCAACCATGTACCTGGTGGGAGTTTCTGAAGGCCCTCCATTTATCTGGAGAACCCTGGTCTGAATGGCCGAGTTCCAGCCAATTGTTACATCCCCCCCTGCCTCAGTTTCCCCCTCTGAACAATGAGGGCTGGTTAGGATGGTCTGGGAGGGAGCATCTGTAGCTGTGGACACACTCAACACCCCCTCCACCCCCCATGCACTCTGGGAAGCAGACTTCTCTGAAGAGCAGCCTCAGCCTCCCTGGGCTCCTGCTCCCTGATGCATACAAATGGGCCAGCCGCCCACTCCCAGCATCTCACTCCATTCTTTTGTTTTCTTGCTCACCAGGCTCACCCTCAGACACATCTGCAGCCCCCAGAGCAGGCATGAACACATGCTGGTGAGCACCCTGTACACACACACACACACACACACACACACACACACACGCATGCACTCATATACACCTGCTGGATTCTCACCCTCACCCCACCCCACCTGATAGAATCACAGCCCCCACACCCCTATATGCACTTAAAGGCTTGATGACCCCAGGTCCAGCTGTTTGGATCCCTGGATCCCCCTGGCCCAGCTGGCTGGGCAGGGTGGTCGGGACAAGTGGGAGAAGGACTGAGTAACCTGGGCCAGATACCTCAGGCCACCAGAGGAGGGGCAGGTCTGCAGTGTGCATCTTGGAAGCACCACGGAGGGTGAGGAGATATTTATTCAGTGTCCACGCTGGGCCCTGATGAGGACACTGAGGTTCAGAGAGGCTGAGTGTGGCCTGAGGCACAAATGGGGTCCTGCCAAGCCACAGTGCCACTGTGTCCTTCAGAACCAAAGAGCCAGGCCCCAGAGGCCAGCGTGTGGATGATGTGGATGATGACAGGTGGATGACGTGGGCTTAGAAATGGTGGCTTATCCTACACCTGCAGGATTCTAACCCCGAGGGAGTGGCCCGGGGCAGAGAAAGTGTGTGAGACCCCCAGATAGACATGAGAACACAGGTCTCCGTCCCGGCTCCATGAGGTGCTGGTTCAGCTCAGGACCAAGGGCCTCCAAAGCCTCTGTGGACTGGCTTCCCTGTGGTTCCTGACCTTGGCCTCCCAGTCTGCCCTCACCGACCTCAGGGTCACATGGCCTCTGATCAGAGCCCAAGCAGCAGTCACCAGAGCCTGAGGGTTGGGGGACGGTCCAGCTTACCCGCCTCCCCTGGGTTCTGAGTGTATTGGGGACGGAGCTCTTGAACACCTAGTGGGACATGGTGTGCCTGGCCAGTTTCAGCTCTCTGAGCCTCACTCTGGGCCCTTCTGGGCCTGGTCTCCTGCCCCGTCTTACAGAGAGAAAACCGACACTCAGAGGCAGAGGCCCTGCCCAGGGCACAGAGGGGTCATGGACGGGCTGGGGCACGGCTGTTAGAGGACATGTGTGCGGCATAGATGCTGGCCATGGGACAGCTCTGCAGGCACAGAGGCTGGGGTGCACCCAACCCACTGCGGGGAGCCACCTTCTGACCCCAGCTTGACTCTTGCATATCCGGGTTCAGGAGTGAGGCTCCCCTCTCCAGCCCACAGCACACCCAGGGCATAAGGTCCCCATCGGCGCTGAGGAAAGAGGAAGGGGAAGGGGCTGGAGAGATGGGGAGCGGGTGTGGGGTGGAGAGAGGAGGCAAGAGACAGG
>RJWM01010247.1:0-23292 GCA_004363535.1 Dasyprocta punctata
GATCTGGTCTTATGAATATCAACTGTTCTCTCTCACCAGTTAATGCATTTAGTAGTATAGACTTTTAAACTATCTTATGAATACCCTTATATAAAACTATGTCTTTTTTCCATACCTTCCTTCCTCGGTTCCCCTTGTAATACCTCTTATTGTCTTCAAACTAAATGCCCTTACCAATTGGCCAAATATAGTCGAACGAGGTAGTACTGAATAAAGCCAATAACAAATAAGATATTGGAGGCAATACATAATAATGTAACATTGATTTCTATAATGCCTCATATTAGCTTCAAGGCAGTTGCCTATATCATCTGTTGTAACACAATCATACTAAGATAGGTTAAAATCCCTCAGAACAGAGCAGTGAAAATAATACCTGGTTTTGAAGCAGGGTGATCATATATCACTGAAGGCTACCCTTATAAATTTTGTTATCTTTACAATAGCTGTCTTTGCCATCATGTATGATAAAGTTAGGCTGGTCGAGGTAGAATAGGATTAAACTAAACAGTTCATTGAAAACAATACTGGACTTAAATCCTGTTAATGGATTATTCATTTGTCTGCCCTGCTTAGTGGTATCTCTCTGTCTCTTTTTCTGGAACAGTGGACTTCTTTATCTCTCTCTAGAATGTCCTTCAGTATTCTCTGTAGTGTTGGCTCGGTTGTCATAAATTCCTTTAGTTGTTCTTTGTCCTGGAAGTATCTTGTTTCTCCATTGATTTTAAAAGATAATTTTGCAGGGTACATTAATCTGGGTTGGAAGTTATTTTCCTTCAGGACTTGAAATATTTCACTCCAAGCTCTTCTTGACCTGATGATTTGTGTTGAGAAGTCTGTCGTGATTCTGATGGGCCTTCCTTTGTAGGTAATCTGTCTCTTTTCCCTAATAGCTTTTAATATTATGTTTTTGTGTTGGATTTCTGGAATCTTGAATATTATATGTCTGGGTGTAGGCCTGTTTTGGTCAAGTTTAGCTGGAGTTCTATATGCTTCAGTTATCTAAAAGTCTCTTCCTGTTCCCATGCTTGGGAAGTTTTCTGAAATTATTTCTGTAAATAGTCTTTTAATTTGATTTGTATTGACCCCTGCTTTTTCACTCATACCTTTTATTCGTAAGTTATGTTTCCTTGGGTTGTCTTGCAGCCATTGCACTGCCACTTCCAGATTTCTAATTATCTTGAGAAAGTCTCTCCTTTCTCTTTCCCGAGTTTTCATTCTTTCTTCCAGATATGAAAGTCTATCCTTAGTTTCCTTCAAGTGGTTCTGCCAACTTTTATTGGAGTCTTTGATATCCTGGTAGTCTCTCTGAATCTGATTAATGCATTCTAAGTCTTTATTTGCTTCATTCTCAATTTCCTTTGATTTTTCATCCTCCACCTTTCCTGCTATGTTTCCTTTACAGGCACTTAACGATTCCCCAATTATGTATTTCATTTCAATTCTCAGTTGGGCTAACAGTGCCGCTTTAATTTCTTTCACAGCTTCATGGAGTTGTCTCCCCACTTCAGTTGTCATCTCCTCTGAGAGTTTAATTTTTGGACTCCTGACCATTTCAGCATTAGCGTCCCCGGAATTAGTTCTGCTTGTATCAGAGTCCAGAAAGTGCCCTCTACCTTTCCGTCTTGGCATTTTCCTGGGCTCGCCAGCGAGGCCGTGTTGGCCCACTGCCTCTCTCAAGCCTGTTTCTGCTCTGCGGATGTCTGCTGCAGTGTGCAATGATAGGGCGCTTCCTGGTAACCTGTACTGGGTCGTCCGCCAAACTTTCCCTATCACCCCCAGGGCGCCCGTGCAGATTCCGCCAGGGCCTTCCAGGAACCGTGCCTAATTAGGTGTAGTTCTGGTCTCAAGATGGACGCCTGTCCCTCGCTCTCCCTTGGGTGTGGGTGGTGGGGGGCTGGGGGCTGCTGGGTTCACTCACTCACCTGCTTGTGACCACATCGCTCCACAATCGACTGAAGCCTCCGCCATCACCGCTTCCACCATAGCAATTGACCGCTTATTGCCAGCACCCCGATGGCTCCTTCTTGGTTCGGGTTGCAGCGCTGATTGGATTCGGCTCCAGTGAGAGGTCCTGCCAGTCTCCGCCTTTGTTTATTTCATTTTTTTACTCTTTCTGTGGGCTACAGTTCTCGTTTTACAGTTCTTGGGTCCAGAAGACCCATCTCCCTCTTTTTTCCTTCTCTCTGTTATTATATTATTTTATATTCCAGCATTTGGATGGTATATTCAGGGAGTCTCCCTAATGTGGTGTTATCTGGGTGGCCACCTTGCAGGAAGTCTCCGCACATGCCTTTAAACCAGCACTCGGGAGGCTGAGGCAGGATCATCGTTGTGAGTTCCAGACTGGCCTGGGCTACCAAGTGAGTTCAAAGCCAGACTGAACTGCATAGTGATACCCTGTCTCAAAAAATAGGGCCAGGGATCTAGCTCAAGGTTGTGAGTTTGATCTCTGGTAAAAAAAAAAAAAAGTAAGCCTATTTGACATTAAAGGAAAAAAATATGTGAATTAACATACTGAGGTTGAACACTGTGGTGGACTGGTAGAATATTTAAGTGGGAAAACAATTACCACAAATGGTGATACAGAACAGTGTTATTCATGTTCCAGAACTACAAATAACCTAACCAGTTAAAGGTAGGGTGAATGAAGGGTGATACTTTGAGAGTACAGTTTTCTTGATGGTAAATAGTAAGTACCCAAGAGTATCAGTTGACCTTTATTCTTACAATACTACTATTTAGTGATGACATACATTGACTCTTTTTGTGTCGTTCTTTGTAGCAGAATTTCTAGCTAGTTTCACAAATGTAGCAGACATGTTAATCACAGTAGAAACACAAATAGAGATTCCTTATCACTGAAACCATTTTAGTATTAGTTACCAGTTGGTCAAGAAAACACCAATGAGATCATAATTCAATAATTTCAAAAATTGTTTCCAAAAGAGTTGCAGTATGCTTATTTCAACACTAGAAGTAAGATGGTGGCTAATATTTTAATCAAACTTGTTTTTGTCCTGAGAAGTAACAACTTATTTAATATTCTTTTACCTTTTAAGATTAATGAAACAGATTACCTTTCCATTTCTATTTCCAAACTTACATTTCTATATCAACATGACATTTATTTTCTCTTCCCACTTTGATTACTGTTTTTGGTGTGGGGGCAGGGAAGAGAGTTTATAGATCATTAGAGTATATACTACATACCTTTGAAGTTTAAAGTTTAAAATTATAAATATAAATGTATACATAAACTGATAAAATATTATTTCACAAATGTGCATACATATCCACTATCCATTCAAGAGCTACTGTTTAGCTTTCTTTTTCTCTAAACTCTTAAATGTGAATATGAGTTAAAAAAGGGAAAATTAACAAAACTTTAAATTTTAATGTTCTCTTTGTTTGTATAAACGAATTATACTGTCTTTCAACTATCCACTTGTTCCTAAAATGGTCCTAGAGACAACAGGAGCATTGTGTTACATAGTACAAACAGATTAGGAAAAATGTCCATTGATTGTAAGACAACCTAGTGACAACATGATATGTTTACAAAGAGATAAATTACTCAACAGAACTTTCACTCCTACTTAGAAATTTGTTTTCAAAATTTATGTTTGAAAATAAGTATTATTTTACTTCCATTTAAAATGTATAAGACTAGCCAGGAGTTTGGCTCAATGACTTAAGCACCTGCCCTGGCAGGCGTGAGGTTGTGAGTTCAATCCCCAGTGCCGCAAAAAATAAATAAATAAATAAATAAATAAAATGTATAAGACTAACTGTCATAATATAATAACTTTTTGTTATTATATGCTATGTGCTCATACTTTTAAAACAATGAAGTATAATCAGAAAACTTAATAATATACTAGAATATATAAAGAAAGTCATTACATGAGTTTTGCTAGATCCCTAGAATATTTACTTAACATGAAAGATTTTTTTAAAATTTAAACTGCGTGCACTGCAGATAATAGGTGTTTATGGAGAGCTCTCTCTTATTAGTTTTGTTCAGCCTAAATTGTTTATGATTGATTAAATGAAGCCATGTTCAAATAAACAATTTTCACCTACTACAATAGTCATACTGTAATTGTCACTTTGTGAAAATCATCTCATTTCTTTAATAAAAACATTAGCTTCCAAGTATGTTTGATTCTGCTTTCTCTCATGACACTAAAAGATATTAAAAGAATATCTTAATTAAAAATATAAGACTTATGAACAAAAGGTGTAAGGTATGAAGTGACAATAAGCATCTACAATTACTAAATGATTACTATAATTACTAAATTACTAAAGCGAAGCTCTCCTTATTCTTAATTTTCATTTCACATGTACTTATTTCTTCATTTACCACCAACTTCTTAAAAATTGGTGCCATTTTGTAAGTCAACATATTTACTACATAATACCTATAATGGATATTAAATGGATGAACTGGCATTATTTGAGAAATAGCATAGTATATCCTCCCTACCTCCTTTCATCTTAATCTGGCAGTTGTTTTGAAACTTTTATGACTTATGATATTATATCTGGCAATATATTTCAAGATCACAAAGGTGTTTCTTCTCTCAAAAGGTATAAGTAGATAAAACCATGACTGTATATTAGCCTCTTATTTAATTTTGCAAGAAATTTAAAATGTGAATTTTATCACAGATTACAAAAGTGAATGGAATAGAAAATGCATAAGCATACCATATTAAATATATATTCAAACATAGAATTTGTCTAGCAATGTACTAACTTTCAGTTTGGCTTCAATATATGTATTAACTAAGTTTATTTGGAAGTGACAAAAATAATGAAAAAATTGAAATCATATTGGAAAAAAATAGGCATAGACTCTCCTAATGAGTTGACATAATTGTAGGAAATTGTTGAATTATGTGGGGCCTTCTATAATTCCACATCCATCCTCTAAAGTTCTATATATTTTAATGAAATTGTGGTTAATGTAGAATGCCTAAATGTATTCCTGTATTCCAAAATGTTATGCCATAAAAGTAGTATTTTACCATATCACTTTTATTATCTTTATAATTCATCTGTTTCTTTTAAGACTCTCTTCCAACTAAACTAATAAATATTCATGCTTAGTTTCATAGAAAAAAGCAACAAAGTTTTAAATGTGACAAATTTGAAAAATTGTTTATTGAAGCATTTAAACAGATTTATCAATAATTCCTATTATAAAGTACATGTGGAGGTGGGCTGTGAGAGTGGACTGGTCAGGAAAGACTTCCTAAAAACTGAAGAGAAAGCTGACAGGTTGATGTTGTTTTTCAAAGAAATGCTTCAGAATGAATGAAAAATGTATATATTCTACTCTCCTTCTGTAGTTTTGTGAATTTTATGCTAAAAAGACCTCATGCTGCTAGTAAAGAAGGAAACCACATCAATTCTAATATTTGCAGTCTTCTTTAGTTACATGTTAGCTAGATTTTTTTTCTGACATTTTAGTTTTTCATCTTTAAATGAAAACTTTATATATGTATATTATTATGGCAGAAACCCAAAATTGCATTATTTCTGAAGGATATGTGACTTCATAAAACTTTTGGTGGTACATCTGTGCTACAAGCTTAAAATCTATAGCAAAAGTAATGGGTGGCTCAATAAATAAGTTAGTTGCCAACTACCTGCATATAAATGGGATATTTGTGACTGTTAAGTGACTGTTTTAAAACAGCAGCAATCATGGTCATAAATTCGTTTGGCATTTTTATTATCCACCTCTAATCTCAATGTTCGCTGCATGAGGAAGAGCAAGAGTCATAAATGCTATTACATATTGCTTATTAATATGCAAAAGTGTACCTGTATACTTGGTGCATATTGCCTCAGCTTGCTAATGAGCTTTTCATGGAGTGTGTAACTGCTGAACTACATTTTAATATGACCACTGAGATGTTTCTTCAGGCCTTATGTTTCAGCATGCTTGTTCTCTCTTTGATGTATAAATTACAGTACAACATTAAAGGGCCCAGGGGTAGCCGGGCATGATGGTGCACACCTTTAATCCCAGCACTCAGGAGGCTGAGGTAGGAGGAGTGTTGTGAGTTTGAGGCTGGCTTGGGCTACAATGTAAGGGCAAGGCCACCCTGAACTACATAGTGAGACCCTGTCTCAAAAAACTAGTGCTGGGAGTTTGGTTCAGCGGCTTAAGCATCTGCCTAGCAGGCACAAGGTTGTGAGTTTGATCCCCAGTGCCACAAAAAAAAAAAAAAAGGTCCCAGGGGTTACTAGAGATGTTGACTCTTTCCTGTTAAATTGAATATAGGTATCTCAAAATACACTTCTGAGATACTCTGTCTTTTTCTATTTAACATGTAGGAGGAATTCTGCTGCCACTGAAATCAACTTCTAAATTTAAAATTACTTGTATATATTTTATTTAACGAAAAGTTATTCTATCATCTTTCCCATGCAGTACACGAAGAAAAAAGAGAGTGAATTGAAGAGAAAACTTCCAGTAGTATACACAGAAATTTTTGTAATTGTTTTGGAGATTTTGTGTGTGTATAGTGTTATTTTTTATGTTTTTTCTCTAACTTTCACCAATTCGTAAGAATCTAGTTACCATAATATATCCCATAAAGATGTACAAATGTTCCATATTAGTAAAAAGACAAGAGATGAGCGACCAAAGCCAATATCAGAAATCACGAAGTATTGAGTTCTCATTTTACTGAAAATTTCAGATGCAGATAAGGAATTGGCCTTCCCAGAGCCATTCAGTTAATTCTTACCAAGGTTTTCTAATCTTTAATATAGTATTTTATGCTATATTCAACACTGAACCTCAAACATTGGTATTCATATTTACAAACTACATTTGCCAAAAGAAGTGAGATGATTTTTTTCTAAGAATTTACTTTAATTGGAGTTTCCTACATCTGCCTACAACTGCATTAATGCTGTAATATTAGTACTAGTTTGGGCTCTCATATTTGCTAAACATTTGATAAGTCAATCAGATAAACAAAAAAGATTTTATAAAAATCTGTCATTTTTCTCTTTGAGTCTCTGTTGAGTTCAGTAATATAACCTAGAGGACATCATGAGTCAATTTTGAAAGTAAAATTTGCCCTTTCTCAGATTATTTTCTTTATTAGTACCTGTTTGTAGTACTTCATGTTCAGGGTCCTTGTATAAGATTGGTACATATACATAACAGATCTTAATTCCTTTTCCATCTATTTCCATCTCTTTGTCACAAACAAAAATCACTTTTATAAACAATTAAAAGCATTAAGGTAAGATATTAAACAGCAAGGCAGACAGAATATTTTCTATATGATATTTTCATACCTTGAAGTACTACTCTGCCATAAAGAAAGATAAACTTGAGTCATTTGTAGGAAAATGGATGCAATTTATATCATAATGTTAATTGAAATGAATCAGAGACACAAACTTAAATATCACATAGCTTTTCTTAGATGAGAATCCCAGCATGAAAATAAAGAGCAATGTGAAAGATAGATAATAGGAAGTAGATATAAATCCTTTTCAAAGTGGAAGAGGATCAAGAGATAGAGTGGAGAGAGTAGGAAGGGATAGCAAATGAAAAAAAGGAATTGTTATCTGATGTTCTCACTCTAACATCTCATGTGTGTTGAGAAAACACATGCCTAGAAAAAAGATAAAAGAGGGAGTTTTTGAAAATTTAGTCATGTCAATCAAATCTCAGAAATGTTAAGGCTAAGATAGAATTTAATTTTATATATTCTCAAAAATATGATAAAATATCACTAGCTTATAGAAAAACAAATCTGACTCATGATAATCTTTCTTTTGCTGATAAGTCTAAAGACTGAAAAGTTCTTTCCAGGTAAAATATTTGTATTTTTTGTGCAATCACAGGTCATAAAGATCAAAGATGGTGACTGGACTTATACATTAATTTACTTTAAAAAGATTGTTTGGGAGACAACCCACAGTGTGGGAGAAAATGTTTGCCAGCTGTCTCTCAGATAAAGGATTACTAATGAGAACACACAAAGAGCTTAAAAAAAATCAGTCCTCCAAAATTTAAAGACCCAATCCAAAAATGACCTTCTGGGGTGAACACACACTTCTCAGATGAAGAAGTACAAACAGCAAAAAATATGTGAAAAAATGTTCAACAGCACTGGTCATTCAAGAGATGCAAATGAAAACAACACTGAGATTCCACCTCACCCCAGAAAGAATGGCTAGTATTAAGAAGTTAACCAATAACAAATGCTGGAGGGGCTGTGGAGAAAAAGGAACCCTTGTCCACTGTTGATGGGAATGCAGGCTGGTTCAACCACTGTGGAAGTCAGTATAGAGTTTCCTCAAAAAGCTACGATTGGAGGTCCCATTTGACCCAGCTATTCCCCTTCTGGGTAACTTCTCAAAAGAACTAAAAACATCATACCATAGCAATATATGTGCACCTGTGTTTATAGTTGCACAGTTCATAATAGCCAGCTTTTGGAGGAAAACTAAATGCCCCTCAACTGAGGAATTGATGAAAAAGATGTAGTATTTTTATATGATGGACTACTCAGCTATAAAGAATGAAAAACGAGACACCTTCACTCTTAAATGGATGTACCTTGAAAATATACTCATCAGTAAACTAAATTAGTCAAACCTATACATATATAACCATCGTATTATTGCACTTGTGTGACAAACTGAAGGAAAATCTATGTATGTATATAAAAATTAGTTAAGATAGTTAAAGATCAGCACTTGGGAGGCTGAGGTAGGCGGAGCGTTGTGAGTTCGAGGCTGGCTTGGGCTACAACGCGAGTGCAAGGCTGGCCTGAGCTACACAGTACGACCCTGCCTCAAAAAACCAGGGCCAGGAGTTTGGCTCAGCGGCTTACGGGCCTGTCAGGCAGGCGCGAGGTTGTGAGCTCGATCCCCAGTGCCACAAAAAAAAAAAAAAAAAAAAAAGTTAAAGAGAAAGAATTTTGAATGTAAAGTAGTTTTCACAAGGTCATTCTCAGATTTCTTTTTTACTGGGAATTGTTCTTTGAAAATAATATAGCAGTCATAACAACAAAAACAAAAAAGATAGTCATTGTATTTGTTTAATCCTGTGTCCCACCAAGGTCTCATGTAATTTGGATGTGGCTGAGTCTGGCCTTTGAGATTGGTTTGTTGTGTGGTGCTGGAATTTTTGATGTGAGTGCTACACCTGCCCAGGGGTGGAGCCGACATACAGTGTAAGGAAGGCATGTCTTCCTCATATTCTCTCTCTTGCTGGTTCACTTTGCTGTTTGGTGGCCATCATGGATGGCTGCCCTGCCACACTATGCTGCCTTGGAGCCAAATGAGTGGACTGAAACTCCTGTGAACTGTAAGAAATAAACCTTTCCTTCCCTAATTTTGGGCGTCAGGTATTCTGTTTCAGCAACAAGTAAAAAGTAATTAAGACAGTCATACAGCTGGTTTCTCTTGATTCATTGAGGGGAAAGTTTTGTGCTAATAATTTTCTGGACAATGTTTCATATCTATATCTTATACTCTAAACAACTACTGTGGATATAACAATGTGCAGTGTGTTGATTATTGTTATTCTGCTATTGGCCTGTTTCGATAGTCTGTTTTTCTGCAATCTCTTACTTTTTTTGTTTAAAATAAAAAAAATTGACACATAAAAACTTAAAAAAAATATATAAAGATTACTTGAGTATCCTGGTTCCACTAAGAAAAGAAAAAGAGAAACTGACAGGGATATTTGAAACTGCCAGGAATATGGTATTTTCTGAAATTCAATATTTAATAAAATATTTTAAATATAATGTTATAATTACGTTCATAAAATGGAAAAAGCCTAAGATTTTGTTTTTTTCTTTCTTTGAAAAGTTTAGGATTTACTAATTTAAACTACATTATTTTGGCAACATAAAAATATCCTGTTCCCCAAGTCATGACTGATTCACTGCTGAATTCTGCAAAAAATTTGCAGAAGAATTAATACCACTACTTTTTAAACTCTAATGAAATTCAAAAGGAATCAATGAACCCAAATTCATTCCTAGAAGCAACTATTACTCTGATATCAAAACCAGAGAGGGTCTCAAGTAAGAAAGAGAACTACAGGCCAATCTCCCTAAAGAACATATTTGCAAACCTCATCAGAAAAATACTGGAAAATAGAACTCAGGAATTCATCAAGTAAATAATACTCCATGACCTAGTTGGATTCATTCCAGGGATGCAGGAATGGTTCAACATACATAAATCATTAAATGTAATAGGCCTTATTAACAGGGCCAAGGACCAAAATTGTACGATCATCTAAATAGATGCAGAAAAAGCTTTTGACAAAATTCAGTACCCATTCATGAGAAAACCCTACAGAAAAAATGGTCTTTATCTAAATCATTTTAAAGCCATCTATGACAAATCACAGTTGACATCATAGTAAGTGGATAAAAACTGAAACCTTTCACTTAAAAAATCAGGAACCAGTCAAGAATGCCCACTGTCTCAAATTTTATTTAACATAGTTCTGGGAACTTTAGCCAGAGAAATTAGACAAGAGAAAGAAATAAAAGGAATAATGATAGGAATGGAAGAATTTAAATTATCATTGTTTGCAGATGACATGATACTCTACATAGAAGACTCCAAAATCTCCACCAAAAAACTACTACAGTTAACAAATTCAGCACTGTAGCTGGATGCAAAGTCAACACTCAAAAATGCCTTCCTGTAAATGAATAGAAGACACACAAGGAAAGAAATTAGGGAAATAGCACCTTTTAGAACAATATTTGAAGTTGAAATACCTAGGAATCAATCAAATGAAGGATATGAAATACCTCTACAGTGAAAATTCTAATACTTTGAAAAAGGAGACTGAAAAGGCTGCCAGAAAATGGAAAGATATCCCTTGCTCTTTGGTAGGAAGACCCAATGAAGTGAAAATGGCTATAATTAAAAAACTGCAATATAGATTTTATGCAATTGCAATCCATTCCAAATTCCAATAGCATATCTCACAGAATTAGAGAACAAAATCCTAAAATTCATTTGGAATCAGAAGAGACCTGGAATAGCAAAAGCAATTCTGGGTAACAAAGGCAAGGCAGGAGACATCACAATCCTCAACAGAAAATTAAACTGTAAAGCTACTATGATAAAAACAGCATGGTACTGACAAAAAAATAGGCTCAATCATCAGTAGAACAGATCAGAAGATGGAGAAAAACTCCAGACATACTCAATCACCTTATCTTTGGCAAAGGTGCCAAACATATTCACTGAAAGTAGGATAATTTAATTAATAAATGGTGATGGGAAAATCAGGGTTTGTACATGCCAAAGATTAAAATCGAACCCATATCTTTCATCATGCAATAAACTAAATTCAAAATGGATAAAAGATCTAAATATCAAAACAGAAACATTAAATCTGCTGGAAGATAGAATTCATAAAACTGTTGAAGACATTGCTATAGGCAAAACTTTATGAATAAACCACTGATTGCACAGAAACTATCACAAAAAATCAACCACTGGTATCCCATCTTATTAAAAAGTGTTTGTACAGCAAGAGAAATCACCAGCAGAGTAAAGAGACACCCAGAATTTGGGAAAAAAAATGTTTGTCAGCTGTTCTCAGACAAAAGATTACTATCCAGAACATATAAAGAACTCCAAAATATCATACATCCCGAATTTAGAGATCCAATCCAAAAAGGGGCAAGTGAGATGAAAAACAAATACAAACAGCAAACAAATATATGAAGAATGTTCAATATCACTGGTCATTTGAGAGATACAAATTAAAACAACACTGATATTTCTTCTCACCCCAGAAAGAATGACTATTATAAAGAAATCAACCAAGAATAAATGCTGAAGTGACTGTGGGGAAAAAGGAAGCCTTATCTACTCTTGGTAAAAGTGTAGACTTGTGCAACCACTGTGGAAATAAGCGTGGCTATACCTCAAAAAACTAGGATTAGAGGTTTCATTTGACCTAGCTATTCCTCTTCTGAGTATTTTCACAGAGGAGTTTAAAACATCATACCACAGCAATATATATGCACCCATGTTTATAGCAGCACAGTTTATAATAACAAATTCTTGGAAATAACCCAAATGCTTATCAACCAAGGAGTGGATAAATGTAATCTTTTTGTAGAATGTAGTTTTACTCAACCAAATAAAAGGACAAGCTAGGTTTCAGTCCAAGATGATGGAGTACTAACCAGGAAAGAAAGTGCCTCTCGCGAGTTACCGTTCAGTTACTAGAATATATAACATTATGAGGAAGGCAAGAAGGAGGAAAGTGGGTTCCCAGTACCCAGGAAGAATCTGAAGTGTAAATTGAAGACTGTAAAAAGAGTGAAGAGAGAAACTTCAATGAAGAAGAATGAGGTAGCTAGTGGCAACTTCTCCCTGTGATGGGACTCACTGGATGACAGGAGTGGCTCAAACTTGCAGACTTACAGTCATGGTGATAGCTGGTGACCCCAGAAGCCTCTGCAGAGAGATGCAACAGTGAAGGGGAGCAGGGGAAATGTAGGGAGCAGCAGACTTGAAGGACTGAACAGGTTGGTGGTGAATCTTCCCATGGGAGAGAGCAATTGGCCTGGAGCCATCTTGGAGCCTGACCTGCAGAGATCAAAACTCAGAACCATGGCTCCATCTAGTGGCCTTTAACAGGGCTCAGACCTGTGGAAGGTGCTCAGAAGATGATGAACCAAATACAAGTGACTGGTCTTGACCAGAAAGTACAGGCTTACTGAAATTAACACTATCCTGCCAGAAAACTACTGCTGGCTTCCTGGAATAGATTGGCATGGATCAGTACTCTCTCCACAGGGTGTCTTCCTGTGAAAGCAGACACAAACCTGGACAAATATGGGAGTGGACTTTTTAAATTTTTCTTTTATTTTCTGCTATCTTTTTCCTCTTCTCTCATGTTTATTTTTGATTTTTAGTTCTTGTTTTTTTCTTTTTTTCTTCCTTTCTCCTTCATTATTTGATCTTGTTTTTATATGAGTATGAATGTGGTTTCTAGCTTCTCTGTTTTTCTGTTCTTTTTATCTCTTCCTTGGCTCTTTCCCTCTAGTCTTCTGCACATTCCCAAAGTTAGTGTGATTCCCCTAACTCCTCCACCCATAATTCTAATCTCTTCTTCTTGTACTAATTCTCAAGTTTCTGCTTAGCTTATTTTAAATTTATACCACCAAGGGCAAAATCAGCATATCAATTGATGTATCATTGTACAATGCACATATTTTTCTGGTTTATTTTGCTATTTAAACACAAATCTATTTCATATGGCTAAAAGTGGCAAAGTAAAGGTTAGCTCAGTTTGGCATTTTCTAGGCTGTGTTTGATACTGCTATTACTGTTGTAGTCAAAATTGACATAATCATTCTAAACAGCTGTTGGTTCTGGTATTCTGTGATTGAGATTGAATAAGGGTCATGGAAAATACTGTGCTGTGGCACAGTGAAAAATTACCAGATACTAGGTCAAGGAAACAACAACTTCTCATCTCCAACAAACTGAAGAGGAAGATCTTTCAACAGACCCAAAACCCAAAAACCAACTACCCTGGAAGATATCTCATAGAAGTAGACATCACTTAAGTATCCTAAATACTAGCAATATAGCAACTCACCATAGGAAATTTATAAGCATCATCCCAGGAATTAAACTAAAAAGAAAAATATGAAAAAGAAACGAGAAGACACTTAAATAAAATGCAACCCTCGTCATCCAGTTTGCCAAAGGCAAATCCAGGGGAAAATGAGGTGAGATGATCTGAAAACCTCCCACCAGGCCTTTCTGAAGAGGTAACAACAAAGTAATTGAATGAGGCTCTAGAAAAAAATGAAATCAGAAATAGTCTCTTAGGCCGACCTGAGCTACATAGTGCAACCCTGCCTCAAAAAACCAGGGCTGGGAGTTTGGCTCAGTGGCTTAAGCGCCTGCCCTGGTAGGTGCGAGGTTGTGAGTTCAATCCCCGGTGCCAAAAAAAAAAAAAAAAAGAAATTAAAAATGTTTCGCAAATGAAAACAACTTCTACTGAGTACTGAATGAAGCCACAGGTGTCATTGCTAAACAGTTGCTTAAATTAACAGATAAAAACATGTAAAATTGATCTATTCATATGAGTATTAACTGTTCTTTTTCAATAACTAATTTATTTAATACTATAGTCATTTAGCTATCTTATGCATATATATATATATATATATATATATATATATATACAAATTTATGTCTTTTTCCTCTTCCTTTCCTTCTTTCCTCCTTTAGCCCATCCCAATTACTTTTCCTCTTTGAGCAGTTTCTTATCTCTACACAGTAATGATTGTAGATTTTGGATCATATATACGTTTTCAGTTTCTTACACTATGGAGACAATACAGTATTTACACATGTGAGTTTGATTTAGCTCACTTATGAGTATGGTTTCCAGTCGTGTGCATTTACTTATGAAAGCCTCGATAATATCTTTCTTTTTTTAATTTAATTTTATTTTTTAAAATTTATTAATAAAATAATTAATTATATCTAATTTTTCTTAATTAATTTTACTATATTTGGGTTTTGATTACTAAAGTAGAACATAGTTATATGTAGAATGCTTATGCACTAAAAATGTATAAAAATAGATGACAATGTAGTATAAATGTATAGTGTTGAAAATTTTAGTAACTTAAGCTTTAGGTTCCATTTATACTCTAATGACAACCCTGTGACATAGGAATTATTATGTTCTCATTTTAAAGTTGAGAAAACCAAGGCAGAGAAAGATTAAATAACTGCCCAGAAGTGATAAAACTAAAATTTAATCCCAGCCTGGGTCTAGAATTTATATGCTTAAACCTATACCTCAATATGCTTTCTCAATCAGAAAATAGAAAATTTCTAAATTCCAGTCCTTTTGATAAAATTTAACTCTTGCTTTTGATTGTCAAATTTCAGTAAGAAAATTCTGGTCTTTTAAAACTAGAATTTCACCAGGGGGGCAGGCAGGCTTGCTTGTGGTTGCGGCCTCTCACCCCAACATGGAGGGTCCACAGAAGGCACATAGTTCTCCCCCTGGGCTCCGCATGGTCGTGCAGACTCACCAGGGGGGCAGGTGGGCTTGCTTGTGGTTGCGGCCTCTCGCCCCAACATGGTATAATATCTTTCTTTATAGCTGAGTAGAACTCCATTGTATAAAAATGCCACATCATTTTATCCATTTCTTGATTTATGGGCACTTGGGTTGTTTCCAAGATCTGGCTATTACAAATTAGGTTGCTATAAACATGGGCGCACATATATCACTGTGGTATGATGTTTTCAATTCTTCTGGGAAAATGCCCAGAAGTGGGTTAGCTGGGTTGAATGGAATCTCTAATCCTAGCTGCTTCTGCTTCTGCTTCTGCTTCTGCTTCTGCTTCTGCTTCTGCTTCTGCTTCTGCTTCTGCTTCTGCTTCTTCTTCTTCTTCTTCTTCTTCTTCTTCTTCTTCTTCTTCTTCTTCTTCTTCTTCTTCTTCTCCTCCTCCTCCTCCTCCTCCTCCTCCTCCTCCTTCTTCTTCTTCTTCTTCTTCCTCTTCTCCTTCTTCTTTTTTTTAACACATTGCATATTGTTATATTCACAGTAGTTGTTTAGAGTATAAGACACAGACAAGAGACAATTTAGAGTATAAGATATAGACATGAAAAGTAGTTTTCATAGGATCACTTTCAGATTTCATTTTTAATGTGAAATGTTCTTATCATGAATGAGTGTTAGATTTTGTCAAAAGCTTTTTATGCATCTATAGAGATGATCTTGTGATTCTTGTCCTTGGCTTTGTTGATATGGTGTATTATGTTCATTGATTTGCATATGTTGAACCATCCCTGCATTCCTTCTACGAATCCCACTTGACCATATTTTATAATCTTCCTGATGACTTGTTGCATTCTATTTGCCAGTATTTTTTTGAGTATTTTTTGCTTCTATGTTCATTAGGGAGATTGGCCTGTACCTTTCTTTTTTGGTTGGGTATTTCTCTGGTTTTCGTATTAGGGTAGTACTTTCTTCCAGGAATGAGTTAGGGAGAATTGCTTCCCTTTCAATTTCACTGAAGCTTTTGAGGAGTGTTGGTATTAAGTGTTCCCTAAATTTCTTGTAGAATTCAACAGTGAATCCCTCAGGACCTGGGTTTAACTTTCTTGGTAAGATTCTAATTATGTTTTCAATTTCATTAACTGAAATTATGTCATTCAGTAGTTTTACATCTTCTTGATTCAGCTTTGGTAACTCATGCATTTCTAGGAATGTGTTCATTTCTTCTGTGTTACTGAACCTATGGGAGTAAAGGTTTTCAAAGTAGGTATTGATGATCTTTATTTCCACAGGATCTGTAGTGCTTTCACTCTTTTCATTTCTTTTTACATGGGTTTGAGTTTGTTCTTTCCTCTTTTTGATAAGGTTGGCTAGGGGCTTATCAATTTTATTTATTCTTTTAAAGAACCAACTCTTTGATTCCTTAATTCTTTGTATTGTTTTCTTAGTTTCAATTGCATTATTTGCTGCTATGATCTTTATAATTTCCTCCTTTCTTTGGGCTTTGGACTTGACTTGTTCTTCTTTTTCTAGAAGTGTGAAGTGCAGAATTAGGTTGTTTATGTGTGTTCTTTCCATTCTTCTGATGTGTGAGTTTAGTGCTATAAATTTCCCTCTGAGGACTGCTTTTTTTGTGTTCCACAGGTTATGGTAATTCCTTTTTGCATATTCTTTTGATTGTAGATATTGTGTAATTTCTTCTGTGATGCATTGATTGCTTAGGAGACTACAATTTCCATGTATTTATGGGGTTCTTGTGAGTTTTATGTCATTAATTTCCAACTTTATTGTGCTATGGTCAGATAATATGCATGGAATTATTTTAGTCTCTTTGCATTTACTTAAGCATGTTCTGTGGGCTAGCATCTGATGTATTTTAGAGAATGACCCATGTGCAGCTGAGAAGAATGTGTGTTCTGATGTTGCTGGGTGGAACAATCGGTACACATCTACTAGGTCCATTTTATTCAGTTCTGTTATTTCTTTTCTAATTTTTTGCTTGGTTGATCTGTCTCTTTGTAACATTGGGGTGTTAAGGCCCCTGTTACAAGCGTATTATTGTTTATTTGGTTTTATGTGTCTATTAAGATTTGTCTTACTTTGGTGCTCCCATATTGGGTGCATATATATTTATGATTGTAATCTCTTCTTCTTCAAGTTTTCCCCTAACAAGTATATAGTGAATTTCTTTATCTCTTTTAATCATTCTTGGTTTGAAGTTCACATTGTTTGTAAACAAAATAGCTACCCCTGCTTTTTTCTGGTTTCCTGTTGCATGGAGTATTGTTTTCTGTCCTTTGATTTTTAGTCTACAAATTTCCTTTTGAGATAAATATGTTTCTTGTACATAGCATGTTGTTTGATTTATTTCTTAATCCACTCTGCCTCTCTGTTTCTTTTTATTGGTGAATTGAGACCATTTACATTGATTGATACAGCTGATATGTACTGACTTATCACCATCATGTTATCTTTCTGTTGTTGGTTTTCTGCTTTTTCTGTTTAATTGTTTGCTAGCTTAGTGGTTTCCTTTTGCTGTTGTTCTTAGGATTGTAGTTATATTTGTCTCTTTCTAGAGTATCTTTCAGTACTCTTTATAGTGTTGGTTTGGTGGCCATGAATTTCTTCAATTGTTCTTTGTCATGGAAGTATCTTAATTCTCCATCAAGTTTTAAAGATAATTTTGTGGAATGCATGAATTTGGGTTGAAAGTTGTTTTCTTTCAGGATTTGCAATACTTCACTCCAAGCCCTTCTTGACTTGAAGGTTTGTGCTGAGAGGTCTGCCATGATTCTGATAAGCTTTCCTTCATAGGTGATCTGTTTCTTTTCTCTGACAGGTTTTAGTATTCTGTCCTTGTGCTGAATTTCTGATATCCTAATTACTATATGTCTGGGTGAAGGTTTATTTTGGTTATGGCTTATTGGGTTTTTTTTATGCCTCACTTATGTGTATGTCAGATTCTTTTCCCATGTTTGGAAAATTTTCTGGTTTTATTTCTGCAAAGAGACTTCACAGGTCATTTGTGTTAACCCCTGCTTTTTCCTTGACACATACTAATCTTATACTGTTTCTCTTTGTATCATCTCACAGCTATTGAATTGTTGTTTCCTGGTTCCTTATTATTTTTAAGAGATTTTTTTTTCATGATCGTAAGCTTCCATGCTTTCTTCAAGGTTTGAGTGTCTATCTTCAGCCTCATTCATGCAATTTTGCCAGCTTTCAATGGAATTTTTGATTTCCTGAATATGCCTTTGAATCTGTTTCCTTCATTCTAATTCTGTTTATATTGTTCGTTCAAAGTTTCAATCATTTTCTTGTTTTCCTCTTTTTTAATCTAGACCTTCTTTAGATGTGCACAGCATTTCTTTCATGATATTTGTCATGTCATATTTTACCTGAGAGATTATTTCAGATCTGATTTCCTATATAGCTTCAGGGAATTGTTTCTTTACTTCAGCTGCTATCATTTCAGAAATTTCAGTTCTGCAATTTCCAGTGTCTTCTATTTCAGAGTCTGTTGGGTTTGTTCTTGGTGGGCTGGAGGACTGAGACTGCATCTCTCTCTTTCATTTTGTCATATTTCTCTGGGACCTGTGTGGCTTGCCAGGCAGCCTACCAAAGGATTGCACTGGAATGCTGTGCTGGGTAGAGCTTCAATCCTCCATTATCCCTGTGGCTAGCCTGGGCACACTCCTGAACTATGGCTGCAGAGCCTTGTGTTCTGTGGCCTGTGAGGCTGGCCTGTTCCCCTGATGTACTCTGGTGAGTTGTTCTGGGATTCTGGGCTGGGCAAAGCTTGGATATTCCCTACAAATAGCAGGGGCACACCCCCAGAGTGTGCTGCCAGGGCCTAAAACCTGGCTGAGTGGAGTTCAGAACCTCCTCGACCCAGATGGTTAGCAGAGACACACCCCTGTGTTGTGGCACTGGGGACTTACTCCTGGCTGAGTGGAGTTCAGAGCCTCTAGGATCTAGATAGCTAGCATGGATGTAACCGCAGTGTGTCACCAGGGCCTAGCACCTGGCTGGCTGGAGTTCAGAGCCTCCACAACCCAAGCAGCTAGGCAGAGTGCCTCCCTCCTCTAGTGTGTGGCATTTCTGGGCTCTTATGTCTGCCTGGGAGGAGTTCTGAGCTTCTGGTGCTTGGGGCTGGCCAGAGTGTTCCCTCAGTGAATGGTCTCAGAGCCTTGCTCCTGGCTTGGTGGTGTTCAGAACCTCCAGGATCTGTCACGTGGCTAGCTGGGCTGCATCCCTGAACTATGGAGCTGGGGCCTTTTGCTCTGATGGGCAGAGCTCTAATTCTTCAAGACCCAGCAGCTCTGCTGCTTGCTCCCTGGTGAGTGGCTCTGGCACTCAGGGCTGGACTGGGCTCAGCACCTCTGTGACCTGTAAGGCTGGCTTGGTGTTCCACTGATGGATTGCCCTGGTACACTCGGCTGGGCTGAGGTCAGATCCTCTGTGCAGCTACTGAGGACACACTGTCAGAGTCTGGTGCTGGGGCCTTATGCTTGGCTGGGTGAAGTTCAGAACCTCTGGGACCCAGCTGGGTAGATAGAGCATGCCCTCAGAGTGTGCCACTGCTGGGACCTTGTTTCTGGCTGTGAAGAGTTCAGAGCCTCTGGAATGCAGGTGAAGCTGTAATTAAAAACCTATCAACAAAGAAAAGTTCAGGTTCTGATGGTTTTACTGGTGAATTTTACAAGAAATTTAGAGAAAAACTAACACCACTACTTGTCAAAATCTTTAGTGAAATTAATTAAGCAATGCTCCCAAATTCATACCTGAAAGCAAGCATTACCCTGATATCAAAACCCAAGAAGGACTCAACTAAGAGAGATAATTACAGGCCAATTTCCCTAATGAACATAGTTTCAAAAATTCTCAGTTATATACTGGCAAACAGAATACTGCAAATCATCAAGATGACTATACACCATGATCAAGTGGGATTTATCCCAAGGATCCAGGAGTGGTTCAACATATTTAAATAAATATATGTAATACCCCATATTAATAGAGCCAAGTTCAAAAATCATATGATTATCTCTAAAGATGTAGAAAAAGCTTTTTAAAAAATCCAGCAATCATTCATGATATAACCCTACAGAAAACTGGAATAGATGATCTTTATCTCAATCTGATAAAATCAATCGATGACAAACCAACAGCCACCATCATACTAATTGGACAAAAACTGAAGTCAGGAGCAAGACAAGGATTTTCACTGTCTCCACTCTTATCCAACATAATCCTATGCAGTTTAGCTGGAGCAATTAGATAAGAGATAGAAATAAATGTAAGAAAGATAGGAAAGGAAGAAGTTAAACAATTGCTATTTGTAGATGACATGATACTCTACATAGAATACCCCAAAAATTCCACTAAAAAACTGTTAGATTTAATAAGTAAATTCAGCATTGTAACTGAATACAAAATCAACACACAAAAGCCAATAGCCTTCCTATACACAAATAACCAACTCACTGAGTGAAATACCAAGGTAACAACACTTTACATAATAGCATCCAAAAAAATGAAATATCTAAGAAACAGTTTCATGAAGGAATTAAAAGATCTCTACATTAAAAACTACAGTACTCTGAAAAAGGCGATTGAAGAAGATACTAGAAAATGGAGAGATAGCAAATGCTCTTGGGTAGAAAGAACAAGTATAGTGAAAATGGGTATACTTACAAGCTGTTATACAGAATCAATGCAATCCAAGTCAAAATTCCAACTACTTATTTCACAGCATAAGAGTGTTACAGCATGCTCAAGAAATTCATGCACAAGACAATGAGATTCAAGACACAAGTGAGGTTTATTAAAACTTATGTGGTCAGTCAGCTTAGGCCATGTAAACTGCTGACTACTTTATGACTGGCCAAAATGCCTTTGTTCTTTTTTCTCATATACCGCTGTGTGAGACCACAAGGTCAAGGGGGTTACCATAGATACCAACATTTTGTGGCACTATTACTGATTTGGAATGTTACAAGGCCTTCTTACACTTCTGATTAATTACCACACAGAATGTGGGCACCAGTTTGGTCACCTTGAGATAAACTCATTTGTTTTCCCTTTCTGTAATTTTTATGGATAATTAGGGAACAGGAGGAGGCCTTTTTGGGATTTGGTCAAAGTTCACTCGCTGTTTAAAGTCTAACTGCTAGCTAAACATCTAAGTTATAGTCCATAGGCTATAAAATAAGTGAAGTTTTCAAAACTAGAGTTTGGTGGGTTTGGAATAAAAATAAAGGGCATAGTAAAGGAAGCAAATAGTGGTGGTTACTAGTGCATTCACAAGAGAAAACAATTCTAAATTTTATCCTGGACCCAAAGACACCTAGGCATTCTGGACCAAAAAGGCAAGACGGGGGTATCACTGTCCCTAACATGAAATTATACTATAAACCTACTGTGATAAAAACAGTATGGCACTGGCATAAAAACAGACCCAAAGATCAATGGAACAGATTAGAAAATGCAGAAAAATCTCCAGACATACTCAGCCAACTTATCTTTCACAAAGGTGCTAAACACATTCACTGGAAGAAAGATAGCCTCTTTAAAAAATGGTATTGGAAAAGCTGGCTCTGCACATACTGAAGATTAAAGTTGGACCATATCTTTCACCATGCACTTATCTAAATTTGGAATGGGTCAGAAATCTAAGTATTTAAACACAAACAATAAATCTGCTGAAAGATAGAGTAGGAAAAACTTTAGAAGTCATTGATGTAGGCAAAGACTTTATGAACAAAACTCTAACTGCACATAAACTACAACAAAAATCAACAACTGGAATCTCATCTTATTAAAAAGCTTTTGCACAGCAAGTGAAAACCACCGACAGAGTGATGAGACAACCAACATTGTGGAAGAAAATGTTTGTCAGGTGTTCCTCAGTCAAAGGATTACTATCAAGAACATATTAAGAACTCCAAATACTCAATCCTCTCAAATTCAAAGACCATATCCAAAAATGGGCAGCTGAGATGTATGCACACTTCTCAGATGAAATATGAACAGCAAATAAATATATGAAAAAATGTTCAATATCACAGGTTATTCAAGACATGCAAATTAAAACAACACTGAGATTCCACCTCATCCCAGAATGAATAGGTATTATGAAGAAATCAACAACAAATGCTGGAGGAACTGTGGGGATAAAAGAACTCTTGTCCACTGTTGATGGGAGTGCAGACTTGTGCAACCACTATGGAAATCAGTGTGCAGGTTCCTCAGTAACCTAGGGTTGGAGTTCCCATTTGATTTAGTTTTTCCCCTTCTGGGTATCTTCCCAGAGGAATTAGAAACATCATTCCACAGCAATATATGTGCACCCATGTTTATAGCTGCATGATTTGTAATAGCCAGATTTTGGAAACAACCTAAATGCTCAACTGAGGAATGGAGAAGAAAGATGTGGTATTTTTATACAATGGCGTGCTACTCAGCCATAAAGAAGCGTTTATTTGAAACTTTTATAGGTAAATGGGTGAAACTTGAGACCACAATCATAACTGAAATAAATCAGACTCACATGCGTAAACACTGTATTGAGTTCATTGAAGAGAAAAGTCTATACTAGTATTGTTTGGACAATTAAATACAGATGTCTTGTACTCTAAGTAACTGATTTGAAGATAATAGTATGCAGTGTAAATTTACACAATAGATATTACTAACATTAGAGGGTGTCACACAGCTAAATCCCAGAGAGCATTTTAAAAACTGTGATATCATTATTTCAATTTTTTAGAGATAAATCACTATATGATAAAATAACATTTCTTTCCCTAATAAGGGAACAGATACTACAATTCATTAATCAGTACATATTTGGGGAATGCCCAGTCCTGTAAAAGACATCACAGACTTAGTAAGAAAAATAATTACTTATTAAATATTGATACATTACCACTAATTTGATAAAAATATATAATGTCTCACCTCCGATTTTTGTTAATACCAAATTTCTCATATTTACAATGATTATGTTACTAACAATGCAAGTATCTTAAAAAAAGCACCCCAAAAATCCATGAATAAACACAGCCACAAAAATTGCAATTGTCATGAGAAAAATCTTTAAAATAATTTAGTCACAAATAATGGGCGGAAAGAGAAAAGGGAAGAGGAAAAGATATAAACCTGTATATATGTATATGTAAGATAACTAAAAAGAACACTGCTCAATGTAT
>RJWM01010247.1:23392-64476 GCA_004363535.1 Dasyprocta punctata
TGATTAAATCAATCTTGCATGTCTATATCTGTTAATGTAAGAAACCATTTTAAAGATAACGATGCACAAATTGCAACCATTGTCAAGCTTCTATCTTCCGGTTTTGTAAACCTGCAATGTTGTGTATTTACTCTAGTTGTTTGCTTGTCTCTTTTGCTTGTTGTTTTTACTATATATGTCATTTTTTTGTTGTTGTTGTAGTTTTTATTTGTTTTGTTTTTCTTCGCTCAAATAAAAAAAATAAAAAAAATAACAAATATAGAATGTAATGAAGGAAAAAAATTGTATCTTACTTAGGAATGCTCAGTCTTATAAAGCTAATGATTCGTCTTAAGACAAAATTTAATTTGGCTTGATTTCAATAAGGGTAACAACAGTCTTCTAGAATGAGTTTAAAGTTAATTTGATTCAGCAATCACACTTCTAAAAAATGTAAAACTGGTACGATTTCAAGGGATTCCAAAATAATACTTTTTATTATTTTAAAATTGTAAGTAATTCTCAGTATCTATCAGTAAGAAACTATATAAGACAACTATGACACTTAAAATGAATATTTGCTTATATTAACATAAATAAACACTGGATGCATACCCAGGAACCTAGTGAATATTATTACCTATAAAGGGAGAAAGGAGAAGTGAGACAAACAGAGACAAAGTCAGAAGTAAGGCTTCTTCTTGTGCACATTATTATAAGATTATCATTTTTGAACTATTCATAATCATCTCTTCAAAATTCCCAAAAGCTAAATTAAATATTAAATTTGAAAGAAAAAAAAGCATAGAGCAAACTATGCCAAATTTTACATTTTGCTAAATGCTGTCAATGATAGTTCCATTGATATGGTGGACTTGATTCAAAATTCAGTTTTCTGTCACTAAAATTTGAGTTACTCTATTGAACCCAAATATCATTCCTCCTTGGTGGCTTGAAATTTTAAGTTGATTTTAGAGAAATTAAATATTATACTATAGTACACATTAAAGTTAGTTTTGATGACTATCAAAAGTAGCACAAGTTTCCAGACAATTTTTAGTGTGTAAATGTAAAAGGATTTTACCAAATTAGAGTTGAATATAGCAATGACTAAAAGTTTGGGTTTTGTGTAAATATATAATTCCTGCTTATGCTTTTAAGAAGCTAGTAGTAAATTTACTCAAAATGTATATTGCATGCCTTCAGTCAGTCAAAAACTGGGTTGCATTCTATTATTGTTACTACAAACAGTATATATAACAGAACACAAGAGGAGGTAAAATAAAAAACTTCAAGCATCTACATTTCACCAAGGTTAAGGTTACTCAATTTGTGGAAATTTTATTAAAAATATTACAACGATTAATACAGTTCAGTATATGACCTGCATTAATCAAAAACAGCTGGTTCAAAACTTGATGTAAGTTTCATCCATGATGGTCTTCAGTATTTACTGATATGTTTGAAGAAAGTATACTGAAAAGAATACATACATAGCAAATCACTTGGCAATAATTTCTTTCTCACAGTTTCTGCCAAGTTGGAAAGAAGTGCCATTTATATTTTTTAATTGGTTTCATTTCCAAACAAATGGTTTCTAAACATCTGCACGCATGGAACTAATAATTGGAAGTATTCACTGAGCCAGTTCGTGAATGAACAATTCTAAGAGAGTTATGTCATAGAAAGCCAAAATGGAAAATGAAATGATTAGAGAGAAGAGTAGTTTTTAGAGGTGCTTTGTAAAATAGATGCAAATTACATGTCCGTACACTGTAAAAATGACTGATGTGACCAAAATGGCATGACATCATGCTTTTAGAAACACAAAGATCCATATGTACATAAAGTAGTAAAAAGTGGGTATTTGAGTCTTTGCTGGACAAAGACAGCCAGCTCACTGGATTACTGACGATGAACATATTTCAGTGTAACCTTTTCATTTGAACTGTCAACTGAGTGTTAATTTAAATAGGAGTTTCTGTTTAATGAAAACAAAATAAATTTATATAGTATTTTAATTGTTTTCCTTTTCAGCTTTATGTGCCTTACCAGAGAAACACATTCATTGTTTACTTATTAAAATTGAATCCACCTTAATTTTTTCCTGATCAGGTAACCTTACAACATAAATTGTAGTTTGGATACTTTGATCAGAGTAGATCGAGAAACGGTGGTACAAGAAGGAAGAAGGTGTATACTTAGAATAATAATCTGCTTCATTATTTTCTTAAACATCCATGATTTATGATTGAATTGATTGAATGTGTAGGTGTCCACATATATACAGCATGTACACAAACAGTATGAGAATTCATGTCTTGAATTCTGTGGAGTTCTTCATAATTCATTTTAGATATCAAATCATACTCTATAGTTCCGTGTATTAATTCTGCTAAAAATGGAAATTTTGCTTAAATATACATTATCATTAGAGGTGTGGATTCTTAGAAAAGAAGTAAAAAGAAAAAAAGAAAATGGTGTTGGGGAGTGGTGCAATGAAATAATAAAATATTCTTGCTAATTCTCTGAAGACTTTTCAATTTTGTTTTCTAATGTGAGTGAACAAAATAAACAAAATCAAAAAAATATTAAAAAGTCTCAATATATGATACCTTCTGATTAATTAAAATGAACAAAATAAACATCTTTATATAATACAGATAGGTATTTTTGCAGATCCATTAAGTTCACTTCTATTTTATTTCCAGTTTTCTCATATATTCTGCTAAAAGATAATCATAATTTTATGTAATGTATCTATTACATATATAGATATATATGTGTGTGTGTACATATATAAGCATACACACATAGATTAATGTTGTGAATTGTTTAAAATAAATTATTACAGGGACAGACACATTGTCAATAACAATAGGATGAGTGTGCCAGGAAGAGAGAGTATTTTGAGGATTAATGGCAATATGGATTTTTCTGTAATTCATTTTTTACATAAACATTCATCATATTTTGTGATGAAACCTCATAAATTGAATGTTTTATAGCAATTTCTGTTAAGCAAAGACATTGTAGTATGTCTTTATCCTCATTTACTGGACCTGGCACTGTGTAACTTACAGTTTTTCTGTAAAGTCAAAACAACAAGGAAAAGTAAATCTTTTGAATCAGTTAAATACATTGAGGTAGACATGGCAGTACGTCTAAAGTCACTAAAGAAAAGTACTTTCAAAACTCCTTCAGAAAATGGCAAGAATGATAAGATAAATTTCTTCAAAATGAAAGATAATATTTGACAACTATTGGAAGGAGTCTTTACTATAATATTTAAAACTTGTTTATTCACTTTATTTTCTGATTATTTCCTTATAAATATATATGTATATGTACACACACACACACACAAAGTGAGAGCAAGTGGATGGAGTGGCTTATGTGTCCTAAGTGTCTCATAAAGGTGAAAGGGACCTTCATTCTTCATTGTTTCAGAATGGATCTCCACGTCTTCAGTGTGTGAGTAAGGTGGGTAAATCCCTACTTACCATAAATTTCAGTGAAGGTTGATCTTCTAGGAAATGTTTTGCATTGTTGAAAATATTAAACATTTCAATTTTACCTTATTTCCCCTTTAAAATCTATGTAACGGAAATATTTTGTGATTGATAACCTCTATTAAAATGTACCTAGTTGACTAATTTTGCTATTTGCAATTTCATAATTTTTTAATCTTAACATTGCTTTCAAGAACTTGCCAACAGATGGAATATGTTAATTTTTCCCTGAAAATAATATGCATAATGATTTGACCAAAAGCACTCAATGATTCTTTTTATCCAGCAAATTGAAAAGCAAACAGTACATCTAAGTCAAATCTGCTCTCACTTGCAGAATATTTTGAAGATTTTTCCCAGAACAATGAAATATTTATTAATGTGAAGATTTCTGGCTTGTCCATATCCATGCAAAAGTTTTCAATATGTACTAATTTAATTATTACAAATCACAAATTGCCTATCACTGATGTATAGTAAAAATCCTTGGTTTTGAAATATGATTTCTTGTTGAAAGATTAAGGTTTAGCTGACATGAGGAATTGCCTACTAATCACTTAATTAAGATATCTATTCAATATTTTAATCTTGGAAGGGATTAGTGTGGTAACAATGACAACATGAAACTGAGCTTATATTTAATTGTGAAACTCAATGAAAATTACAGTGTGAGAGTAAAACATAAATTTGTTCCTTTGGAATGTGTCATAATTCTCAGAATGAATTTATTTTATTAAACATTAACTGAAAAGAATGAGTTATTAAGAAGTATATATATATATATATCACTTAACAACTTAAGATATTTTCATAAAAATAAGAAAGAATCTTTCGGAGATTAAAACCATATTTAGCATTAAAAATGGAAATATGATGACATGTAGCTTAATCTTTCACAAAAGTAGCCAGAAAAACAAATAAACAAAAAAAGAGATAAAGAGGGACAGAGATGATATAAAATGCAGAAAAGACCGAAAATTGTTAGCAAGCAAAAAATATACTAGCTTTTAGCAAACGACTCATGACAGTATAGTTCTGTGATTAAAACATAAAGGTAGCAAGGGGTTGGAGGGTGAGGAGCTGAGGAGACAGATTAAGGATTTTGCTTGGCATTTTTGTCAGTTGAAATCCCCAGTGACTTCAGGCAATGCTTTACATTCACTAAGTGATATTGAAAATGTTACCAGTTATACTTTAATGGAAAGGCTTGACTTTCGGGTAGACTGTCTTTAATAAGATTTAAGTATTGATAATAATGTGAGAAGTAGACATTGCAAACATTCAAATTAAACCAAAGGAACATTTTGTTTTCCATCTCTAGATTGCAGAAATTAATGTTACACCCACCAAAATATTCTTCAAAGAAATAAAAAGCCAGAAGATACTGATGATGACACACTAAGTTGTTGTGGAGAATTCTGTTTCCGAAATTGAACTGTTCTAATGCAGGAATGGTTCAACATGTGCAAATCAATAAATGTAATACACCATATCAACAGATCCAAGGACAAGAATCATATGATCATCTCAATAGATGTAGAAAAAACTTTTGACAAAATCCAGCATTCATTCATGATAAAAACACTACAGAAAATTAGAATTGATGGTCTCCACCTCAACTTGATAAAAGCCATGTATCATAAACTAACAGCTAGCATCTTACAAAATGGAGAAAAACAGAAAACTTTCAACCTAAAATGAGGAACAAGACAAGGATGTCCATTATCACCACTCCTATTCAATATAGTCCTGGAAATAATAGCCAGAGCAATTAGACAAGAGAAAGAAATAAAGGGAATAAGGATAGGAAAGGAAGAAGTAAAATTGTCACCATTTGCAGATGATATGATGCTCTACATAGAAGACCCACAAAAGTCCATTAAAAGAATTCTAGATGTAATAACCAAATTCAGTAATGTAGCTGAATACAAGGTGAACACTCAAAAATCAATAGCATTCCTGTACACAAACAACAAAGTCACTGAGAGAGAAATAAGGGAAACCACACCCTTAACTATAGCATCCAAAAAGATGAAATATTAGGAATCAATCTAACAAAGGAAGTAAAAATCTATACAGTGAAAATTACCTACTCTGAAAAAGGAAATCAAAGAGGATTTCAGAAAATGGAAAGATATTCCTTGTTCATGGATAGGAAGGATAAACATCATGAAAATCACCATTCTCCCAAAATTGTTATACAGATTTAATGCAATCCCAATCAAAATACCACTTGCATACCCCACAGAGCTAGAGAAATTATTCCTGAAATTCATCTGGATCCAGAAGAGACCAAGAATAGCAAAGGCAATTCTGGGCAACAAAGGTAACACAGGAGGCATCACAATTCCTGACTTGAAACGATATTACAAAGCTACTGTGATAAAATCAGCATGGTACTGGAATCAAAACAGACCTGAAGATCAATGGAATAGATTAGAAGATAGAGCCACAACTACAAACACACTTAGCCACCTCACCGTTGAGGTCAAACATGTTCATTGGAAGCAAAATAGCTTCTTTAACAAATGGTGCTGGAAAAACTGTCTTTCTATATGCCATAAACTAAAACTAGATCCATGTCTATCACCATGCACTAAAATAAAGTCAAAATGAATCAAAGATCTAAATATTAAAACAGAGACACTAAATTTATTCAAAGACAAAGTAGGTAAAAACCTTGATGACATAGGAGTAGGCAAAGAGTTCATGAATAAAAAAATCAAACTGCACGGGAAATACTTCCCAGAATCAACAACTGGGATCTTGTCTGACTAAAAAGTTTTTGCATGTCAAAGGAAATCTCCAACAGAGTAAAAAGAAAACCCATGAACTGGGAAAATATCTTAGCCAATTGTCCATCAGACAAAGGACTTCTATCTAAAACATATAAAGAAGTAAAAGAAATCAGGCCCCCAAAATTCAAGGACCCAATCCAAAAATGGGCATCTCAGATGAATACACACTTCTCAGAGAAAGAAATACAAATAGCAAATAAATATATGAAAAAATGTTCAACATCAATTGTCGTTCAGGAAATGCAAATTAAAACAACACTGAGATTCCGTCTCACTCCTGAAAGAATGGCCAAGATCAAGAAATCAACCAATAACAAATGCTGGAGGGGCTGTGAGGAAAAAGGAACTCTTTTCCACTGTTAGTGGAAGTGTAGACTGGTGCAACCACTGTGGAAAGCAGTGTGGAGATTCCTTTATAAGCTAGGATTAGAGATCCCATTTGACCCAGCTCTCCTGCTTCTGGGCATTTTCTCAGAGGAAGTGAAGACATAATACCACAGTGATATTTGTGCACTCTTGTTTATAGCAACACAATGTGTAATGGGCAAATCTTGGAAACAACCCAAGTGCCTGTCAATCAAAGAATGGATAAAAATGATGTGGTATTTTTATACAATGGAGTACTACTCAGCTATTAAGAAAGACTGCATTGAGACTTTTATAAGTAAATGGACACGACTTGAGATCATACTCATAAGTGAGATAAATCAAACCACATGTGTAAATACCCTATTGTCTCCCTAGTGTAAGAAACTGAAACAGTATATATGATCCAAAGTCTACAGTAAATGCTGTGTAAGGGTAAGAAACTGCTGACAGAGCAAAAGTAATTGGGAAAGGGAAAAGGAGGAAAGAAAGGAAGGGAAAAGGAAAAAGACATAAATTTGTATATATGCATATGTAAAATAACTAAAATGACTGTGCTATTGAATGTATTAGTTATTGAAATAGAACGGTTAATACTTATATAATTAGATCAATTCTACTTGTCTATATCTGTTAATGTAAACAACTGTGTTGAAAGTAATGATACGCACTATTGCAACCACTGTCAAGTTCCTATCATTTTGTTTTGTAAACCTGTAATGTTACTGTTGTGGATTCGCTGTTGTCGATTGTTTGTTTCTTTTGCTTTTTGTCTTTTTTTAATGTGTTTTTTTCTCTTAAATGAAAAAAAAATACTAGGAGATAGAAGGATCAGAATATGATCATCCAACTGGCAGACCATCTAGTAATGGACATGCCAAAGAATTTGGAAGTCAGGAGTCTCAAATTGTTTTAGGGTATAAGAAACAACACATTTCTTACACACTTATCTTTAGTGTATTCCTTTAGGAAAAGAGAAATAGGTATGTGGGTTGTGGACTACTATGCCTGTATATCCTCAAAGATGTATAAAACCATTAAATTTAAATAACACTTGTGTATCATAGGGCATGAAAAACTTTTAACAGAAAATCATATTTTGAAGGCAATAATTGGTAAATATCTACTAGATACAGTTTATAACAGCGATTATTTAATCTATTTTATTTTAATATTGAAATGTTTTTCAAAGGAAAGACTTAATAAAACATTATAGGCAGTCAGATAGAGGTGGGCCCTGGAAGAACCTAGTACAGAAGACCAGATACCTCATAGCTGTGGGGGAAACACACATCTCTTCCTGTGGGTCAGACCTCAAGACAAAAGATCAAACAAATACACTCACATCCTAAGGATAAAAAATCAGGGACTGATATTCTAAATAGGTGTTTATCACCCCAAGGAAGCCCAAAGGAGCCACTAACGTAACCCCCTACAGGCAGAGTCACTGCTTTTTATGCATGCCTGCTTGCTACATTACTCGCTTTCCCATTTGTCCCCAATTTAATCAATTTTACCTCAGCAATTATACTCATAATCTTATTGGTTGGCCATAGTTCTATCCCACTTCATGACCACCTTGTGAGTTCCCATTTTTCCCCACATTGCACACTCCTCACTTTGTGGTTCTGTTCCATAAAATCCCTAGAAAAGGCTGGGTTCTTGGCAACACACTTGGGACACCTTCTGTCTCTCAGACAGAAGATTTCTTTTTTTCTTTTTTTTTTTTTTTTGTGCGGCACTGGGGATTGAACTCACAACCTCGCACCTGCCTGACAGGCGCGTAAGCCACTGAGCCAAACTCCCAGCCCTGATTTTTCGAGGCAAGGTCGCACTGTGTAGCTCAGACCGGCCTTGCGCTCACGTTGTAGCCCAAGCCGGCCTCGAACTCACAAAGCTCCTCCTGCCTCAGCCTCCCGAGTGCTGGGATTAAAGGCGTGAGCCACCATGCCCAGCTAGAAGATTTCTTTCTCTCAATAAATATATTCTGCTGTTAATGTCTGTTGTTCCTAAAATTTATTGTTGATTTTAGAGAACACTAAATCACACCAGACTTCTAGTAGGCTGGGAGTTTCTTCCCCTTGTATCACTAGGACCTTAAAATATATAGTGTCAATGTCTTGCACATTGCTGTATCTTTGTCCTGCAATGACTAATTAAGCCACTTTCTATGCTGAGTCTGATAGTGTCTTCTGCCCTCTTTTTGCTCCACTAGACATTTCATGGTGAATCTATCACTAGTTCTCCAAGGCTACTGAATTTCATACAGATATATTCTGGAAGCTTTGCCAACAGAAGGGCTACATATTCCTGGGTAAGTCTATAGAGAAAAAAGTAGGTATGAAATCATATGAGACATTTATTCCAATTCACTTTCTTTTTTTCTTTTTTTTTTTGCTGCACCGGGGATTGAACTCACAGCCTCATGCCTGCCAGGGCAGGTGCTTAAGGCACTGAGCCAAACTCCAAGTCCTGGTTTTTTTGAGGCAGGGTCACACTATGTAGCTCAGGTCGGCCTTGCCCTCGCGTTGTAGCCCAAGCCAGCCTCGAACTCACAACGCTCTGCCTACCTCAGCCTCCTGAGTGCTGGGATTAAAGGCGTGTGCCACCACGCCCGGCCTTCAAATCATTCTTAAAGCTCAAAATTTACAATGATTTGTCTCTTTCTAAAATGATTACCTGATTAAAAATGCACAAATTTTTTGCTGAAAGACAAAAACAGTAAAGTGTTGCAAGTGTTTCCAAATACATTCTAAAATGAATTCCTGTCTGCACTTTTTAGTATGTGATGATGAAAACCTACCTTCTTGCCACATAATAGTCACATTTGTCCATATATGTATGATAAGTACTATAGCCATTTTTGATCCTTAGAGAAAGGTTGGTATCTGTAGAGCATTAACTTTTGAGATTCTAGAGGTTGTAAACTTCAACTGGGCAATTATATAATTAAATTAACCTTCCTGCAGTGAGAATAATTATATAAATATTATAGATATGTACAGTAGAAAAGTGTAAAGATAGGCATAATCTGATAACATAGAAGACAAGAAGTCTGAGAATAAATCTATACTGGCAACCTAATCTGGGGATTTACAAGAGATATGCAAACATTTGTATGCATGTATTTCACAACTTTGTGCTGTCACTGTAGTTGAATTCATAACTCTGCAATCTTCTAAATGGACTTCCCATTTTAAGAACTAGAAATCTCTAAACAGTTTAATCAACAATGGCAGAGAAGAAAAGACAAAAAAACCCTCATAGAATCACACTTCTTATATTAATATCGTAACTGCTGACCAATACTAGTCAGAATTGAGCATGAATTATATATTTCAAAAGAACCTAGTGCTTTGTATTGGGATGTCACAAGGTTAACCAACTGGTCCACAGGATTTCCTTGCAGGACAATTTCAACTGCAGTGCTTGCTAATCTAGTCAATGAAAGAAAAATAGTAAAATAGAGTTTTGTTTGAAATACATAATGAACTACTCTCATAAACCTGAAACTTCAAAAGTCATTATACGTGAGAATTTAATATTACATACAATTATGGAATCCCCATTTGTCTTGTGATATCAGCTGTTGTTACTGTGTCCATTCCTTAACCATATTTTAGGAATTATTGATAGCACAGTTGTCATAGATTGCCCTGTTAATACAAATGTTAGGTATTTCCCACCTTAGACATCTCAAGTTGTCTCAAGTCTGTCTCTGATTTTCAATAATCTTAGTTTTCTAGAACCAGAGGTTCCATTTTCCACTTTCCAATGTCTGACTCATTCTTGTAACTATATCTCCAATTTTCACTTATTAAAATTCATGTTAATTATAACTTTACCATTTAAAAATCAAAGACAATTAATTACATTTGAATTTTAAACTAGAATATTGATAAATCAAAATTGGCATTTTTAAAAAGTTTATAAAGGCAAAAAGCTGTCTAAAATACTAACGACATTAGAAATTTAATTAGCTTCAAGACCATTTGGAATCCACTTTTGCCATAAGTTCCTTTATATCACCCTTATTATTAAAAGTCTCATAGTTCTGCAGAACTCTGAATAATTTACTATTTTCATTTACCATGTCATCAAAAATAGGTGGCAATCTAAATAATGCCTGAAATTCAGTTGTATATATAGCTCTTTACATCTAAAATGGCATATCTGACATTTTCATCATTTATGACTATTGGGAAATCCCTCATAAACACAGTCTACTTTTTAAAACTGAGATTTAAAGTAAGAGATTGTAGAAAAATTAAATGAAGTTGCTATGTGACTGCACTAAATGGAGCTATTGATCATGTGGAAAAATGGGAGCAAATTACAGATTTATTGCAGTAACATTAAAATGCTGAATCAGGCTCTGAGTAGTGTGTCATTTCATGCAATTTAATCTTCAATCACTTGCTAAGACAAAGATCTCTTCCACAAAAAGAAGCAAAAAGCATAAGAAAGTCATTTACTTAGTGTAGTTATGGTCACATTTCTCAAAAATAATATAGAATGTGGATTTTATTTCAGGTTTCATGAAAGAGCTAAATTCAATAAACATAAAACACTGATGTAAAAGTTGAATGGCATGGATGGCAGACAATAGTAATTTAATATCTGCCCAAATTAGCACGTTTAGAAATTAAATTAATATGCAATGTTTAAATTATGTTATTTAAGTTTACGTTTTCACTTTTAATAGATCGATAGCAACATTGTCTTTACATTAAAATATAATTATTTTATATAATGTATATATGTAATTAAATCACAGTTTACAGCTGACTTGTAAATGTTTTATACTCAAGGTATAAAGTTAGAAAACTGATATGTTTTTGCTTATGAGCATAAGGTTTTACATACTGGTAAGGATCTGAAAGAATAATTATGAACTTCATAGCAACAAAAAGTTAACTTCATATGTATACATTGGATGTTTCTCATGCCAAGGACTATTTCATCTTCTCACCTTCCCTTAAATAAAATAATCTACATTAGTTTTTTGTTTGGACAATTTCTTCTTCTCTGGTACCTGAATGTAAGATTGTATAAATATTACAATAGTAATACAAGAATACATTATTACTTTAAGATAATATCATTTTGTGGAAACTGCAAAAGTCTCAAATCTCATGGATACATCAAAAACCAAATTTTCCTAAGGGAATGAAGGGATAACAAGCCCAATTCTGATAAAATTTTTGAAATAAAATAATAAATAATTTGTTGGGAGAATTCTGTACTAATCCCATAGAAATAAATGCACCAAAGAAAACCAAATAATTACTCTCTCTCTACATTGACATTTAATTTGAATCTGTATTTCCCAGAAGTATGTTATTTCCTCCAATCATGCACTAGATAATACATCAGATTTGTCTTAGTACTAAACTCCTGCATAATTTTCATAAACTAAGAAAAAATTAATTTCTCATTTTATAATCCATTGTTTACTTATTTAGTATGACAATTGATAAAATAATTCAAAGACTGATCAAAGATAGAAATACTGACAAGTCCCTAATGATTTTCCTGGATTTAGATTACAATATTGAAAAAAGAAAATTCCTTAAAGAAGGGATATCTAATATTTAACTTAAAGTAGTGACTGATACTAAAGTTTATTAAACTTACTAAGAAAAATGGAAATAAGCTGTTAACTATTAAGATAATTGAGAAAAATATTCAAGAAAAGATATGCCACTAAGAATTATGTATCCTGAAGATATTATCACTAATTAAGTTTATTAAATTTATTTAATCTATTTCAAATGGTTTATAGTAATATATTATTTAATTTTACTGAATACAGCTGTGACAATTTTGAACTTCCAGGAATGTGATCAAATTTGAAGTTGCACTCTGAAATCAATTGGAATAGTAAGATAACACATTTTCAAATTACTACTTACGTAGTTTATTTGCTTACTAAACAACTAAGAGATTCTCAAACTAATTAAAAGTTGCATTTTATAACTCCATTAATAATTAAACATAAATCATTATTTTCCTTTGCAGGTACATTCTTGGAGAGAAAAATGATACTGGACTTGATTTACAATGAACCCCTTTATTATCTGGGTTGGTCATGCTTCCAATATTAAATAATAAAGATGTTCCGCAAACACTTGAATATGATTATGATGCTATCATTAGATAGCTATCACATGCAAATCTATCTGTTCAATGTTACACTTCATATAGTACAAGGCAGAAATTTGTGTGGTTGTCTTTTATAATTCAGAAATGGATGAAAATACTTTTTTGAGAGCTCCAACATGACTAAGTAGAGGAGTTAATCAGAGAAAAACAGTTAATAATACAGATAGTTTGAAGAAAGGGACTTACATCCTGTTGTCAAAGCCAATCTGAAATAAGACAGTTGAAGATAAAACAAAACATAGACAAGACTTTAATAAATGATGAACCAGCCCCTGGGGCTGCTGGTGGGACTGCCACCTGTGTGGGGAGTAGAAATCGACATTCTGAGAAATTTCCAAAATCTTTTAGACTGCAATAATGAGACTAACTCAAGTCACACAAGATAGATTTGGTATATAAGGCCCCTTGCATCTTTTGCCTTCCTCCACACACAGGGTGTTGCAACCTGGCAGAAAATTTTGCTGGCACACATAGGGGTCAGTGATTAGGAAACTGTTTCCTCTCTGTCAAGCTGCCAGGCTTTTTTTAAAAAATCAGATGCAATAGCAATTAATTGGAAAATCTAGAACCATAACTTCAGGGACTGCAGAGGCATCTGTGAAGGAAGAGAGTGGAACAGCATGAAACCACCTGCCCCATTATTACAGGCTTGAGAGATGTATGTGGACACATGAGACCTAAGCAGCATTGGACAGTGGTGGAGAAGTGAGTGGGAGGTCAGCACTTCCCTCAAAGAACAGGAGATTGAAGTCGGACTCATTAGCTTTGGGCTATCTCAGCAGCAGCAGCAGAAGCAGAGAATCAGCCAACAGCACACAATCCCCTACCAACACCCCCCTCAAAAAAAAAACACAATGTGAGAGGATAGAGACATTCCACTGGAAGTTGAACAGAGGATGCTGTGCAAGGAGTGTGAGAAGTCAACTTTAAGTGGAACTGGGAGTAGCCTCAGGCTGTCTCTATCGAAGGGCATCACATCAACTGGGAATGACACAGTGACAGACAGGGTAAGGAGATGTGCGTGGGCCACAAAAAGACATGCAGAATGTTGCTGTCTGAAGACTAGTCCCAGGCCCCACATCTGGAGGGTAAGATCAACTCCCCACCCTGCCCTAATTCTTTTGCAGTCTTGGAAGAAATACCCAGCATGGATTTGGTTTTTAATAGAATGACTTGGACACTACTAAAGAATTATGGACACCAGAAGTTTCTTTCTTTCTTTCTTTCTTTCTTTCTTTCTTTCTTTCTTTCTTTCTTTTTTGTTTTGTACCATTTTACTTTTTCTGGGTTTTTTTCATGATTGTTTAGGTTTTTAATTTTATTGTTTGTTTGGCATGTTCATCTTTATTCTCTATTTGTTCAATTTTCTTTCTTGAAGTTTTTGACATTTTAAAGTGTCTGCATCTTGTCTCTAGTCTTTCTAGTTCACTTCACTATTCTTTTGCCTTCTTCTTCAATCTTTCTTTCCTGTCCTCTTGCCCAGTTTCCCAAATCTTGAGTGATTGTCCTTTGCCTTCAGCCTTATTTCTGCTATTTTTGTCTTTATTTCTCTCTGCTTTGACCTTTATTCCTCTTAAATCCCCCCCCACAGAAAAATCACTCTACTAAGGGGAAATACATTGCATACAAGTTACTGGTTTATGTTGGAGTTTTTTTTTTATATAACTGTAGATCTTGCTCCTATACTTAAAAGTACCAAATTAATAGCCTACCACGGTTTATCAGTTTCTAGGCTCTGCTTGATGCCATTGTTATTTCTAATTGTACTACTTTAGCCAGGAATTCATACCTGTTGTAAACAGATGTTCTCCCTTGTATGACAACACTAAGATTATCTAGGATCATAAACATCACCATACTCCAATGCAAAAGAACTGGATGTTGAGCTGAAATGATAAGAAATCTTTATCCCTAATTAACTGGAAGTTGGTATCTTGGGACATGAGCAAAGACCAAGAAAAAACTATATCTAGAAGACATCTCTGAATAGCCAACATTCTCAAGAGAACCCTTGATACTATTGATACAGCTATCTACCATAAGAAATTTATGTGTCAACACAAAAAATTAAAATAAAAAAATAGAAAATGACTAGGTGTCAAAGCAACATGCAATGCCAGAACTCCGGTCCACCCATGAGAAGTTGAAAACAAGATAGAGGAAATCAGAAGCCATTCATCTGAATTTTCTGAAATGACAGCAGAAGAACTAGAAACATAAAGAGACGAATTAGGCTATGGAGAAAATCAGATGAGAAATAATCTTGCATATTAAAAAGGAAATGAGGATGAAAATGAAGAAACTGCTCAGAGAATCTAGAGTATACACAGATATAAAAATAGAGAAGCTTAGGAAAATAAAAGAGACCTTGAATTCCCAACATAGGAAAGAAACTGAATCCATGAAACAGATCCAAACATATCCAGGAGATGAAAAAATCCATTAAAATTATACATAATGGATTGAGCCAAGGTGAGCACAGAATATCAAATCTGGAAGACAGGATTGAGGTTAGTGACCACTAAAAGAAAGATTTCTTAAAAATAGCAAGGAACCATGAAAAATCAGTACAACTGAAAGATGATGCAAAGAAGAACATAAGGTTGATCAGAGTCAATGAGAAAGCAGGAGATAGCACAAATACCACAAAATATAACAACTCTTCACAGAAATAATGGCAGAAAATTTCCCAAATATTGGAAAATAATTTGATATGCAAATAAATGAGACATCTGGAACTCAAATTAGCCATGACCACAAAAAATCCACACCAAAGCACATAATAAGACATCAGAAATTCAGCAGAAGGACAGAATAATAAAAACTGTTAGAGAAAAGAAACAAAACACATATAAAGAAATGCCCATAGCAGACTTATAAGCACAAACCCTTAAGTCAAGGGGATCTTGGTGTGCAGTTTTTCAAGTCCTGAAACAAAGCAGTCTCCACCCCAGATTTATGTACCCTGCAAAACTTTCTTTCAAAATCAATGGAGAAATAGAGTACTTCCATGACAAAGAACAATTGAAGAAGTTTATGACTATCAAACCAACTCTGCAAAGTGCTCTGAAGGATATATCAGAGAGAGGTGTTGAAAACCAGAGTTCTAAGAAAAACAATAGAAAGAAACCACCAGGCAAGACATGCAAATAAACAGAGAGGAAAAATAGGAAACTAACAGCACAAAAATACTATGAAAAGGATAAGTCGACACATATCAGTTATAATCATCAATGGAAATGGTGTCAATTCACCAATTGAAAGAAACAGAATGGCAGAAAGGATCAAATAACACGTAGAATGAATCAAAATCCAACAATATTCTGCAAAGCAAGAAACACATTTAACACACACACACACAAATTCACAGACAGAAAGTCGAAGGATGAAAGCAATACCACATGAGAAAAAACTCCTGTGATTTTATTTGCAGACAAAATGATCTTCAAGCCAAAGTTAATCAAAAGAGTCAAAGAAGGTCATTGCATGATTACTAAGGGAAAACTCGAAAAGGAAGAGATAACAATCATAAATATATATGCACCAAACACTGGTGCACGCAACTACATAAAATAAATATTAGTAGAAATTAAACATCAAATAAACATTAACAAAATTGTAATGGAGGACCTTCATATCTCACTGTCATAGGCAGATAAACAGAAAAACAGTTAGCAAATAAATAACAGAAATAAACAAAACTTGTGAACAAATGGACTTAGCAGTTGTCTATATAGTGTTACACTCCCATAACATGAGACACAAATTTTCTCAGCTGCACATGGGACATTCTCAAAAGCAGATCACATACTAGCTCATTGAACATGCTGAAGCAAATGCAAAGTAATTGAAATTATAGCATGCATATTGTCTAACCACATGACAATGAAATTGGAAGTCAATCACAAAAGAAACCGCAAAACATTCATAAAAATATGGAATTAAATAAAACTCTTCTACACAGTTGAAGGGTCACAAATTAAATTAAGGAAGAAGCTAAACAGTATCTTCAGTTAAAAGATGATACCAATAAAGCATACCAGAATTTCTGGCATGTGATGAAAATATTTCTAAGAGGGAAATTTATAGTGACAAATTCTCACACCAGGAAAACAGAATGAATTCAAATAAACAACCTAATATCAAACCTCAAGCTTCTGAAAAAATGAAGAAGTCAAGCCCAATGCTCATATGAGGGAAGAGTTTATAAAGAAAAGAACAGAAATTAATGCAATTGACACTAAGAAACAATACAAATCAAGGAATTGAAGAGTTGGTTTATTGAAAGATTAGATTAAACTGGCAAACCCTTATCCAATGTAATCAAATAAAGGAAAGAAAAGATTCAAATTTATGCAATCAGGCAGGAAAAGTCTGAAATCATTGCATATCCTGCAAAAATTCAAAAGATCATCTATACCTACTTTGAGAAACTTTATTCAAATAAGATAGAAAACACAGAAGAAATGGACAAATTGCATGACACATATTAATTTACAAAGTTGAATGAAAAGGATATAAAAATTATTAATAACCCCAAATTAGTCAAAAAATTTGAAGATGTAGTTGAAAACTTACCAAAAAAGAAAGCTCAAGGTTCTGATGGATAGCTGAATTCTACAAGAAGTCTAGAGAAGATTCAATGCCACTACTCCACAAACTTTTTAATGTAATTGAAAGGGAAGTGTAATGGTTGATTCATTATGTCAATTTAAGGAGTTTAGAAGCTTAGCTGAGTGACTCAGCCATTCTACATCCTAGGGTGTAGAGGACATATAAAGAACTCAAAAAATTCAGGCCCCCCAAATTTACAGACCCAATCCAAAATGGAAATCTGAAATGAGTACAGAATTCTCAGATGAAGAATTGCAAACAACAAATAAATGTATGAAAAAAAGTTAATTAACACTACTCATTTGAGAAATGCAAATTAAAAAAATATTTAAGATTTCATCTCAGAATAGAAATAAGGCTAAATATCAGGAAATCGACTAATAACGAATGCTGGAAGGGCTATGGGGAAAAGGAATCCAGTGGAAATCAGTGTAGAGATTCTTCAAAAACCTTGAACTAAAGTTCTCATTTGACCCAAGTACTCTCCTTCTTGGTATCATCCTGAATGAATTAAAAGCATCCTACCACAGTGACATATGCATATCCATGTTTATAGCAGCACAATTTGAAATAGGTAAATCTTGTGAGGCAAACATGAGAACCACTATACTACAGAAAACAAGTGATATTGGAAACAGCCCAAATGCCCACCAACTGATGAATAGATAAAGAAGATATTTTTTTCATACAACAATATATTAGTCATAAGTATACAATTGAAGCATTTATAGGAAATGGATGTACTTTGAGACCATACTCTCACGTGAAAAAAATCGGACACACGTGTAAATATTACATTGTTTCTCTCATGAGAGAAGCTGAAAGTGTAAATAATGACCAGAATATATACTAGATATTATAATATAGGAAGGAAATGCTTAATTGGGAAGAAGAGCTAGGGAGGAAGGAGGGGGAAAGGAAAGAAGGCAAAGATATAAGACAAGAAGGAAAAACTGAAAACAAAGTTTTGGTAAATAACAAAGAGAAAAGAAGTTGAAGGGAGAATAGGGAAATGGAAAAAAAGAGGAATTAATATGTATCATACATATATGATATATATATCTGTATATGATATATATATCATATGTATGTATATCATGTACAGATTCAAAGTCCCTATGATGAATGTGATCATTATGTGCATTTAAATGTAGAAATAAACTTAATTAACAAAATAAACCTTTTTATTCCTAAATGAAGCAGATTATGAGATTGAAAGGTATAAATTGGCAAGCCTTCTATGGCCAAGCAGACATAAGTTTCAATGAATTTATGCCCAATCTTCATTTGGATTGCTTGTTTATATAAACTATACTGTCCAGTTTACTTATTACTTCGAGGCTCTGACAGTTTTTTAAATCATCAGTACAAAAGTGTTGCATAAATATTAGTAATTTTGAAGTTGGCATCTTTTCTCTAGCTTGAAGAATAATCACACGTTAAAGAAGTTGCAAAGAGAGATGGAGTTTCTACTTAACTTTTGGATTTTTAGACTGTTAAAGTATAATTAACATTTATGTGCATTGATTCATAATAGTAACATCACATCAATATTTATTATGAAAATTTATAACTGGTATGTCACTTTAGTATTTTAATATTAATCAACTATCCTATTAGAAACAAGAAAGTGTTATCAAGCAACTTTTGAGACAGAAATTGTTCATTTTACTTTGGTACAGAAAAGAGGCATTCAACAAAAATCTCAGATAAGCTACATTTGTAATTTCAAATAGCCACCACAAATATGTTTTAATAGCATATTTCAATCCAATATTTCTAAAATATTCTCATTTTAATAGGCACTAAATATGAAGTTTTCAATGAGAGATTTAAAATTTGTTTATTTGTACTGTGATCAAACTTTGATATGTATTTTATATTTACGGCAAATATCAATTAATATTAGTCAATCTCATGTGATCTATTGTTATAAATAACTACTAACTCTTGTACTAGATAGTGCTAATACAGAGTACCTCTGAAGTGGAATTTTATTTATTGTGGTTGTAAGTTAGTCAAACCCATGAAATCAAACTCATATTTTTGTTTTTAATTTCTATGTGGGTTCTGCTTGGGAAAGGAGTAAATATTCTCATCATAATTTCACATTTTTTCTTCACTTTTCAAAGTCTTAATATGCCAGATGGTAGAATTTCTTGGGACTTTTCTCTTCTATGATATGAAAGCACGGGTTGTACGTGTTTCAACATAATTGAGTACATACTGTTGAGTAGTGATCTTATTCCAGGGTAAGAAAAACACAAGTAGCATAGTGTGTGGGTGGCTTAGTAAAAGTTAAGAAAAGACTTTTCCATAATAAATTTCCATCACAAGAAATGTCAGGGAAGGGAGATTAAACATTCATCTTTGATATCCAGTGAAATGTTAATTTTAAGTTAGAAAAGCAGGAAGCAATTTGACCAACACTGTCGCATATTTTGAGTTTCAGTGTAATAAACCATAATTTGAGTTGGTAAGGAAACCCAAAGTAATTTAGGTTTATATTTTGCAACAAATTGCCAAATTTCAGTTGAGGTTAAGCTAATCACAGACAACTAAATGATTAGATCATTCTCAAATGTAACAAACAGTTGTAGTCAATTAAGTTATTTGTGTACTTTACTTCTATTTTCAACCTGTAAGAACTTGCTCACAGTACTAAGTAGATCACTTTGGATTTCTTCTGCTTATGAGTGCTCTAAGGTACACGAATCATTCTTTAACTAAATAACCTCTATCGTATTTACTCTGTTTGAAGTTTTATAAGCAGAGTTAGAGCTAAACAATTAGAGTTATTTATAAATCTAATATTTATATCAATAAACATCCAAAAAATGGATGTGACCTAGGTGGTGTTAAAGAAGGTAGCCTAAAATCACTTATCATAAAAACTGTAATTACAAGCAATTACATAACTGTATTCATTGAAGCCACATTTTATATTCACTATTTAATTATCCCTGCAAAGTCAGGAGATAGTCTAATTCTGGTAGTCCTCCCAAATTCTTCTCATACTAGCAGGATATTCTTATGAGTATAATAAAATCTTTTTCAATTTTGTATGTAAATTATTTCATTAAAAACATTTGATTTTTTGTGTTAGTTAATATTACACTATTTCAGTGGCACTGAATGTTCACCATTAACTGTTCCAGATTCTCCTAAGGGCTTACCTGTTTTCCTTGAGATGGACAGTTTAAAACATATTCTACTAAACTCTAAGTAAAATATGCTATGTAAATATAGCTTTTTGAGCAAATGATTCCATCTTCTGCAAGATTTCCTTTATAAAGTCATGGTTATTACATATTCACATATTAAAATTATTCACACTAAAATGAAACTGAATTTGAATATTGATAAAGAGGTCTTGTGAATTTGAAAATGACATAATGCCTATGACAATTCAATCATGGTAGTACAAAACATTTTAGGTCTTTTAAACTTTGTTAAGGCAGACATAAGAAACAGTGTTGTATTAGGAAACTATACACTTAACATTTGTACATTTTCTAGTTTGTAGTTTACGTTACTATGTATTTGAAAGTTATTCTCATTTAAAATGGATAACATAAAACCTTTTTTTCTGAAGTCTAAAAAGAGAAGAAAAAGTGCTACTTTGCCTCATTTCCAGATACATGAGTTCCTTGAAGTTGATATTTTATAAATGTGCTTCAATATATTTTCTGTGTTTATTCTGCTCTGTTTTCAAGTGAACAAAGCAGCTCAAGTTTTAGGTGCCTCTTTCAAGGTTGGTATACACATTTTTTAACCAGTAGGCTAAAATAAGATACCATTACTCTAGGATTTTCATGATGCACAGTGTCAACACTAAGTAAATTTGGGAAATATATAAAATATAAGCTAAGGAAATATATGCTTCATATAAAATTCTAGAAAATCTTGTTTTATCTGATATAGCTCCATCCAACCATATATTTCCTAGACAAGTAATTATTTCTGATGAGAGGCTAATTTCTAATCTCACAGTATTATAGTGTAAACTGTAGTCATTCACAGTGTTAATATGATCTAGGTCTTCACATAGCTAGGAGCTGTCATCTAAGAACTAAATTGTTTCTGAGAGTATCATTTAAATTCTGAGTTGCTCCAAGATGAATCAGCATAAGTGTTATGAAGTAACTTAACAATTCAAGAGTTTATATATTAAATAGCTAGCGATTTCCTCGCTACTTTCCCCTTGATTCTTCTTCTGGTCTATAGTTTATAAGTTCTATAAGCACTAAATATTAGAAAAAGTTATCAGCTTTCACTAACATAGAAATTGATGCGTTCATTTTAAATCTCATATATAGCCAATTGTATTTTATAGATTACTCATGAATGTTCAGTAATTTGGTTTCAGCCAATGTCAGCAAAATCAAAATACCTTAGAATAAAAATCACATAAATTCCTTCACAGAAGAGGAAATGAGTTTACTGGAAGTACACAATCCATTACCAAGGGCCACAGCACTTAGAGTATGTGTCAGTACTAGGTAGAAGCATCCAGATTTTAAAATCAAGGCACAACACTGTTTAGATTATTTTGGAATTAGTCAATCTTGGTGGTGTATAATAATTCTTCATGTAAAATAGCAGTTGAAATTATATAATGCTTACATTTTAAATAACTTACCTGTCAGGATTTTTGTCTTTACTGATTTCTTATCATTTAGATATACACAGAAAACATTGAAATTAAGTTTCTTTGTTTGTATACAAATTAACACTGGTTGTTATACTTTGTGTCTAGCTGCCTCCTAAAGCCTCATGCAGTCAAGGCGGACAGTCTCTTAAGAGGTGGCTGAATCTAGAGTTTGCGATTGATTCATGGTCCAATGCTGGAATTAAGGATGTAAATGCTACACCGGCCCTAGGTTGGGTGACCTGAATACAACCTAAGACACAGAAAGAGGTTTTTCACTTCACTCTCTCTTGTTGCTTTTGCTGTTTTCTGCTGCCATGAACTGTTGTGCCTCTGCCCTGGAGACAGACAGTTATGGACCGAAATATCTACAAACTGAGGTAAGTACACCTTTTCCCCTTTACGTTTGAACTTTGGGTATTTTGTCTCAGCAATGAGAGAAAAGTAAAACTAAGACACTAGTGTTCTCAAGTATTGGTGCAATTTTTAGTATCTAATATACCGCATTACTTGACATATTTCGCAAGCTCAATATTTTTGTGCATTTAATTTTACATATTGATCATTAGATGTTTTGAATCTATTTAACAAATATGACTGTATTTTCTTTTAATCTTGCAATAATTGTAAAATTTGAATGTTTGTGGAATTAAGATTTATTTTAAGGCAAAAGAAACAAAAATTGAAAAGCTAACAGAGTTACATGTTATCAAAACACATATTTTCTCTCAGGTAAAGATTTTCAACTTGAGATTTATAGTGCATTCCATCACCTGTTAATGCCTCTGAAATTGTCAACACACAATAATATTTGCTATATTGTTCTGAAGCCTTTCATATTTACTTTTTAGATAATTTAGGCTTCCATAGACTCTTAGTTCTATTTTACCTTTCATGTGCAACTAAGCGACTCTATTTCAAATCATCTGCACATTTGATTCAAGCATCACTGATTGAATTTCTTTCTTCTTAAAAAAGCACATTTTTCATCTTTTTAGTATGATTTCTACAATATTTAATTTAATGCAAGTGTCCTATCATATTACATTTTCAAATGATGTATACTATTGTTTTGATGTTAAAAGCAAAATTTATCACTCCAATGACTTCTTTTCCATGATATTCAGACAAATTAGTTTTAGATATTAACACGTACTCCAGTAATTTACATAGTTATGTATATGGGAGCTTTTAGGAAAGTGAAAATCTGTTGAAGAAATAAGTTTTCAAAGTTTAGGAGTATATATAGATGAAAATATGAGCTTTGTATGGAAACAGCAATATGTATAAATTAAAGCCCTTGTTAAGTATTTGAAACATATCCAGTCTCATTTTCTTACTACATCTCAACTCCTCAACTACGTATTATAGAGGTTGTTATTGGATAGACATAAGTTTCAACTCTGGTTTTGTGACATAATAGATGTTTGACTTTGAAAATGTATTATACCATAGTAAGTCTATTTCCCCCTTGGGGAAATAGAGATGATAAGTAGTAACTACTGCAGGGGACTATTGTGAAGATAAATTAAAATAAATGCTGCAAAACACTAAGCTTATAAGTCACTTTCACATTCTTAAAAAACCCATTTCATTTAGTATCTGTAAAAAAACTTATTTTTTTATCTATTGTGTCATTATAGTCATGACTTGAAGCATGTCCAGGTATATTCTGTGAAACCAATATTCAATTCATTTTAGAGAGGGAGAGAAAGACAGAGGGGGGAAATCTGTCATATTTGTTTAGCTAAATGTTATACTATTGCTAATTTTCAGTTCCATTCTTATTAATACTTAATCGTATATTACATCATATTGAGAAGATCAAAGCTGGTTTGTCCTAGTAAAACCTGTCCTCCAACAAACCATATTGATGGTGTGTTGTCGGTGTGTTTTCTTATCTTCTCAATTATATGGAAAGTCATTAATAAAATTGGAGTCAGTCATAGATCTTTCTTGTAACCCACTATGATTAGCTACATAGTAAATGCATAATTGATCGACATCAAATTAATTATGCATTTGTTGCCAGTTCTTTATCTCCATATTACTCCTTATATACCATAGTCATATGAGCCTTCCTCAACTAAAAGTGTGTTTTGGAAAGAAAGTAGCTACAGGCTTGCATGAGAAACAGATATTTCATTTTGCAGACTCCTTTGTGAGTCAGTTTCTCTCTTCCTGCATAGATCTATTTTTCTGTTTCTCTCTCTCTCTCTCTCTCCCTCATTCTCTCAAAAGTTTTCTGATAATATACTCAAGCAAAGGCAAAGGAAGGCTTTCTAAAACCCTAAAAAGTATTTGATATGAAAGGCACTCTGCAGTACCTTATTACTTTAATAACATTATTTTGCAATTTTGCTGTTATATGGTCCATTAAATTTAGCAAGATACCAAATTCCCTTTGTGATTTAGAATAAATGGTGTACCTTTTATTGTTATCGAAGGAATTGACAACACACCACTCCAAAATATGTCACTTTTGCATGAGAATAACTGAGCTAAAAGCACTTGAAAAACAGCAGATGCAAGATCACGTTGACTTTTATTTTTATTGTTTTAAAGAAGAGATAAAATTCTCTTGTGAGTGATATCCTCACACCAGAAGTAAATTATTCTTATCATCAATGTGGGGCTTTGAGACAGAGGGAACACTACAAAAACACTTTCTTAAACTAACTTTATATTTCTATTTCATTTTGCAATCCAGTCAACTTCCCTATATAAAGCCTCTTTGTATTGCCATCTTTTTGTAATATACTATTCTTTGTAAATTAGTATGTAAGATGTTGTACCTCTTATGAAGGAGGAAGACACCTTGCCCCATGCCCTGCTTCTACTGGGGCCAAACTACCATCTCCTGGTGACTCTGCACCTTGGTTCTCCTAAGCACAGGATGGCAGTACTAAAGTAATAAGGTATTGCTAACTCTTACTGGTTCTACACCTTGGTTCTCAGCAGAGCATGACAGAGATTACAGTAAATGGACTTAACTTATGTATGAGGAAAACGTTGGAACAGTCTAGAGTTCTTTCTAATGTTACATGCCTGTAAAAAGGAAAGTACGAAGTGGCAAGAGAAGATTAGAAGTAAAGCCAGAGAAAGGAAACAGAAACAGAATGGGCTTGACATTTCCTCTAGAGTGTAGAAGAAGATCAAAGCTGGTTTGTCCTAGTAAAACCTGTCCTCCAAGGCTTAAGAATGGCCACAAACCTAGTGTTGTTTAAATCATGGAAGAAGTCCCATGTCTTATTGTAGGCATATATATTTTCTAAGGCTGAACTAGGTTTTACTTAAGAAGACACATTTTGCAGAAGTTTATATTAAAGTCTACCACAGGTGTTCTAATGTTACTCTATTGCTAATGTCTAAATAAAGTCAAGCAAGGAGTACTATTAAATTTAGTAACTTATTCAAATACAACATGTACAAGAACAAAATAAGCACAAAAATGTCCCATTAAAGAAATATAACTGTATAACTTTAGATTTATCATCATTTTAACAAAACTATATAAAAGACAAAGCAATGATAAACAATGGGCTAAGACAAATCATAAGCAATTAGAAGCAATGGACAAGGACAAGGCACAAATAATTAGAAGCAATTGGCAAATAAAAAGCAAAATTGGAAGCATAAAATTTTGTTACCTAAATGAGTCCCAGTCCAGAGTCTACGAGACAAAAGCAAACTCTTACCTCTGTCCAATGATCTCAGTGGAAGACTTTCAATTGATATAAGGAAAAGAAACTCCCAACCTACTATATGTCTGGTATGATTTCATGTTCTCTAAAATTAAAGAATGAATTTTAGGAACAACAGAGGTTAAGAGCAGAATATATTTATTAATAGAAAGAAAGCTTCTGTCTGAGAGAGACAGAAGGGGTCCCAAGTGGGTTGCCCAGAGATAACAGTCTTATGACTGATGTGATTAAAGAAGAAACAACCACCTTGGGGGAGCATCTTATTCCAGTACTGAAACATTATCCTACTGCAGAGACTAAATCAGAGACAGCCACAGGATATGTACTGAGAAAGGGTGAGAGTCAGACAGAATTCCCCTGAGATACCCTGAGAAGCTTAAGATCAAGCCAGAAAGGTCATAGGGCCTTCCTTCTGTTGTGAGAAGCCAGGTTTGGTGGATGTAAACTTCAGAGGACCTTGGATCTAAAGGTGATATTTTTGAGTCCAGTGGACTACATGGGCTTCTTCACTGTTGCCTACATCAAGTGAAGAATGGCAGTAGTAAATATCTGTTTTGCTTAAGTGCCTAAACTCAAATTATCAATCTCTTTTCTTGGATGTGTAGTTTATTAGTGGTTCTTAGTGTTTAGCTCTATACGGTATATATTTGACAATATTGGTGTTGCTGATTTTGCAGCTACAGACAATGTGACTTAGTTTTTCCATTTAATTTTTGCTGTACAGCAATATCTGGCTAGCCTGGGATCATAAATGTCTGCAGCAATTCTTGAGGAAATGGGTACTGTACCAAACAAGCTACAACTTCCCCTCCCAAATAAACACAGGTTGCTGGATCCTGTGATGTAAAAAAAGATCAATATTTAGACATGCCTGGAGAATAACTCTGCAACAAAGCTGCAAAATATACTCTAGCAGGAAACCCTATCAAAGAAAACCAACAAACAAAAAGGAATTGAGTATACAAGGGAACAAAATGCACCCCAAAACATTCAACTATCCCAAAGTTGATCCGGGGGTATTCAGGGATAGGAAATTAAGATCCACACAACAGAAATATATGAAAGTGTATGAATGATGGTAAAAAAAGCAGATCAATAATTTATTTTGTGAATTCAAAGAAGATAAAACTGAACAAATAGTGTTGCTAATGAAACATCATCAGTAAATCTAGAGAAGAAACTAACAAAAATTTAGGAGAGCTAAAAAAAAACAGATAAAAAATCCTGACTGCCTCACATAGAAAAGAATGGGAATTCATAATAAAATTCCAAATACAAATACAAGAAAATAAGATTGAAAGTTTAGGCAGCAGAAACAAGCAACATGAGGACAGTGTCAGATCTGGCAGACAAGACTGTGGTAGGTGATCAGTTAATGAGATATACTTAAAAAAAACAAGAGAACATGAAAATTGCCCAAATGCTGTTAGACGACTAACCTAAGAGTAATTAGAATTAGTTAATAATCAGAAGACAATTCAAAGGGCATAAAAATTGCTTAGAGAAGTAAAAGCAGAAAACTTTCCAGAAATGGGAAAAGAATTTAGCATACAAATGAGTGAGGCATATGGAACCCCAAAAATACATAATGAGAAAAAGAAAAACACATTCCACACCACATCATAATTAAAATACCAGATATTCAATACAAACACAGAATCATAAAACCTATTTAAGAAAAACAATGAATCACTTACAAAAGGAAAACACATTATAGCAGACTTTTCAACACAGCAGTCGATATAAATGGCAAAGAGATCTCAGGAAGAAGTGCTTCAAGTCCAAAAATAAACAGCTTCCAATCCAGAATGATATATTCTGCAAAAATTATATTTCAAAGTTGTTGAATAAATAAGATATTTAAATGATAAAGAGCAACTAAAACATTCATGATAACCAAGTCAACACTCCAAAAAAAATAATTCAAGGATATTCTAGACATAGACAGTGAAGGAACCAATGCCACATGGTTTAATATAATAAATGTACCAGATAAGGCAGGCAATTAACTAGAAGGGAAAAAAATGAAAATAGCTACAGAAAAAAAATGATAGGAATAAGTCAATACCCACCAGCTAAAACTACCAGTGTGTATGGCCTCAATTTGCCAATGAAAAGACACAGATTAGAAGAATGGATCAAGAAACAATACCAATAGAATGTTGCTTGTAGGAACCAGATTTAGCACAAAGAATTTCATTGAATAAGAGTCAGATGATAGAAAACAATATTACATGCAATTGGAGCCTAAAAACAAGTAGGAGTAGCTATCTTTTTTTCATACAATTTAGACTTCAGGCCAAAGATGATGAAAAGGTCCAAAGGACACTACATATTAGTTAATAGAACTATTCAACAGAAAGAGATAAGAATTATAAGCATACATGTATAAAATTATTGTGAATCCAACTTTAGAAAACAAACATTAATGGATTAAAAATTCAGAAAGACACCAGTAAAACTATAGTGAATTATCTCCATTCCCCTCTACCTAAAATAGATCAACTAAACAAAATGTCAACAAAAAACATTCCTTTTAGCAGCATGTGGAGCTTTCTCCAAAATAGACCAGACACCAGCTAGCAAATATTCTTAAGTAAATGCAAAAGAATCAAAAATTTACCATGCACATGGGCAGACCATAGCATGATGAAGATGGAAATCAATGAAAAAAGAAATTATATAAACTAAAAATATGCATGAAAATTAAACAACACACTTTGAAATAATCAGTGTGTCACAGAAGAAATTAAAGAAAAATAAGACAGTTCATAGAATTAAGTGATAATGCCAATAAAACATAGCAAAACTTATGGTACCCAGGTAAAAATGTTCTAAAAGGGAAATTTATATCAATGAATGCCCATGTCATAAAAAAGGAAGAAATCCAAATAAATAACTTGATGATTTATCTCAAGATCTTAGGAAAACAAGAATGATTCAAATTTAGATCTTATATGAGGAAAGAAATTACAAAGATCAGAGCAGAAATCATTGAAATGGAGACTAAAAAAACCCACCAAAAATCAATGAATCAAAGTGCTGGTTCTTTGGATGAATAAACAAAACAGACAAAACCTTAGTAAATCTTACCAAAAAAGAAAAGACACAAGTCATGTAATTAGAAATTTAAAAGTTGAAATTACAGTGGAAACCACTAAAATCCAGAAGATTATTAATAAATATGTCATAAACCTATACAACAAAAAATTGGATAACTTGCAAAAAATGAAGAGAAGCCTAGATACATACGAATTATCAAAACTTAATGAAGATGATGTACAAATCTTGAAAAGCACAATAACTGGCAATGAAATTAAAGAAATAATATAAAACCTACCAACTAAGAAAAGTCCAGGACCTGATTCATTACCAAATTTTGCAAGAACTTCAGTGAAGATCTAACACCAATTCCCCCCAAAATCTTTCATGAAATTGAGAGGAAAGGAGCACTGCCAAATTCAATAGCATTACTCTGGTCCCCAAACCAGACAAAGGTTCATCTAAAAAATGAGAAACACCTATCAATTTCTCTAATGAGCATAAATGCAAAAGACTTCATAAATTTGTAAGCTGAATGTAACAAAATATTGAAAAGATCTTATACCATGAGAGGTAGGCTTCATCCCAGGGACAGAAGAATGGATCAACTTTCACAAATATGTGACCAATTACATTCATAAGCATAAGCATTAATGTAATTGATCACAAATCAGGAAAAAGGACAACAATCACATGATCATATAAGTAGATGCACAAAAAGCCTTTGGCAAAATGCAACATACATTCATGATTTAAAAAAATAACATTAAGAAAATAGGCATAGGGTAAACATTGCAATCTGATAAAAGTAATGTATGACCAACTTACTATCTATACAATACAAAATTAGGAAAAACTTAAAAGCTTTCCCTCTGAAATCAGAAACAATTCAAGGATATCCACTTTTACCACTCCTGTTCAATACAGTACCCAAAATATTTCCAGGGCAATCAAGGAAGAAATGTAAATAAAATGAACACTTATAGAAAGGACAAACTCAAAGTATCAGTATTTGCAGATGACATAATCCTATATTTACAAATCCCTCAAAACTCCAGCAAAAGATAACTAGAATTACTAGTAAAATTCAGCAAAGAAATAGAATACAAAATAAACATACTAATATTAACAGTGGTCCTATACACTAATAATGAACTCATTGAGAATAAATTGCAATATTATTCATAATAGAAAAGTTAAATATTTAGGAATCAACCTAAGGAGGGGGAAGACCTCTAAAATGAAAATTGCATAACTTTGAGAAAGGAAATCAAGGGAGACATGAGAAATTGGAAAGATATCTCTTGTTGCTGTCTAGGCAGAACCAAGATAATCAAAATGGTTGCAAGCACAAAACTGACATTTACTGCTACACTAATTAAAATCCTTACAGCGTTTCTCACAGATCTAGAGAAAAAAATCCTAAAAGTCTTGTCGAACAAGAAGAGACCCAGAATAGTGAAAACAATACTGGGTAGCAAAAGCAAAGCAGGCGATATCACAACTTTAGACCTCAAGTAATATTACAAAGCTACAAGTCATAAAATGGCATGGTAATAGCACAAAAACAGACATGCAGTTCAATGAAACAGAACAGAGGAAGAAGAAGCAGTGCCAGTTACATTCAGCTACTAGATCTTTGACAAAGAGTCTAAAAATGCACACTGAAAGAAACGTACCCTCTTTAATAAGTGGTGCTGGGAAAAATTGGGTACGCCAGGGCAGAAGACTGAGTCAAGACCCATATATCTCACCATGTATTAAATCAAAATCAAAATGAATCAAAAGTCTAAATGTTAAAACAGAAATACTTAATTTGCTGGAAGACAAAATAGGTAAAATTTTCAAAGACATGAACATAGGCAAGGCTTTTCTGAACAGATTCCCAATGATACCAGAAATAATACCAAGAATCTGCAAATGGGATCATATCAAATTTAAAAACTTCTGCACAGCAAAGTAAAAACAAACAAACAAAAACAGCAAAAAACAAACAAACAAAAAACCAACAGAGTGATGTGACAACCTACAGAATGGGATAATAATTTTCAACTATTGTTCAGACAGAAGAATATGTAAAATATACAGAGAACTAAAAATTTGCACTCCCACAAATAAAAGACCCAATCAAGACGAGCAAATTAAATGAATAGACACGTCTTTGATGAAGAAATTCCTGAAAAAAAAATTCGACTTGATGGTCATTACAGAAATGCAAATTAAAACAACATTGAGATATCATCTTATACCCAAAAGAATGGCTAGCATCAGAAAATCAAGCAATTAATGCTAATGAGTATGTGGAGAAAATGTAACTCTTCTACATTGTTCATAGGAGCATAAACTGGTACAATCACTCTGGAAATCAATATGGAGAGTCCTCAAAACCTAAACCTAAAATTCCATTTGATCTAGATCTTCTCTTTCTAGGTATCATCCTGAATGAATTACAGTCACCACATTACAGGAATATATGCATGCCTATATTTATCCATATTTACAGTAGCACAATCTGTAATAGGTAAATCTTGAAAAGGGCCTGTATGCCCATCAACAGATAACTGGGTAAAGAAAATGGAATACATCCTTCTTTATAGCACATCTTTCTTATCCATTTCTCGGCTAATGGGCCTTTGGGTTGTTCCCAAGATTTAGCTATTACAAGTTGTGCTGCTATAAACATGGGTACCTATATATTGCTGTGGCATGATGTTTTCAATTCTTCTGGGAAAATGCCATTTATAGGTAAATGGATGCAGCTTGAGACCATACTCATAAGAGAAATAAATCAAATTTGCATGTGGAAATATTGTATTATCTCCCTAATGTAAAAAAATGAAAGAGTAATAAGATCTGAAATGTACAGATATTGTGAAAATGAAAGGGAAATAATGTCCTCGAAAGGAAAGAACACCTGGAATGGGGAAAGGAGAAAAGAAAGAAGGTAAAAGATTATAGGTATATAGGTATATATATATATGTGTGTATGTATATATATACAAGTTAGATGACTAGACTGCTAATCTCTGAAAGTTCATAAAAAAGAATAGCTTGTGTTTTCATTGCTTGATCATTTTTTTGCCTAAATCTTGTATTTTGAACAACTTCCTTTAATATGTAATACATTAGCTAGTGGTAATTTCCTACTATTCTTTGAAATTCTGTATCATTTTAATTCTTTTTTGTTTTGTTTTTAAAATATATGTATATATATCTAATAAAAAAGAAAATGGAGTATTTATGCACAGTGAACTACTACTCTGCCACAAAAAGATGAATATGAGGTATTTGTGGGTGAATGGATACTACTTGAGGTCATCAAGTTAACTGAAATAAGACCCTCAAATATCACATGATTTCTCTTGCATGTGAAACAAAAGAAACAGTATGAAACAGTAACAAAAAGCCTCAAGGTCTTACAAAAACAAGTACAATCCAAATCCAGAGCTTGTAAGAGGAATTAAATTACAAAAATTAGAGCAGATATAGAAGAAATGGAGTCCACTAATTTACTATTAGACAAATGTAAATTAAAATCACATCAAGATACCATCTTCAGAACTGTAAACCAATACAGCAAAATGAAAGACAGCAAGATAGAAAAGTAGGCAGATCTTTGTCAAATGGATGAGAATTCAAGAGATGGAGGGAAGAAGGAGAGAAATGAAGGGTGGAGGATAGAAAGAAGAATTAAGGGGAAAAAGTAATGAAAATAGAGCTTTTCCAAATGGGAAGGGAACCAAGAATTAAAAAGAATAGGGAGGGAAAGGAAAAGCAAAGGATGATTAAAAAAATAATCAAGATGTGTTAAGCACATGTACCAGCTCTGCACAATAAAAGTAATCAGTATGTATGGCAAATATGTACTATTAGAAAAATCTGTTCTAAGAAAATAATCAGAAGAGCAGACAAAAATTTATATGCTGCACTCTGGATGTAACTCAGTGACAAAATATTTGCTTGGCATGCACAAAGCCTTGACTTTGATTTATAAAAAAATAATAAGAAAGTACTAAAATGTTGCAAACAGTAAATATTCAAAACTTAAAAATCAATATGCAACTGTTCAAATTTGTGTCTTGAAGTCTAGTTTTCTTTATGAATTAACTTACACTCTTTTCTCCTATGATCTATGCTATGTTAATTTATTTTTTAGTCCAGCCAAAAACTCTACAATGATAGAGATAAAATTTTGCCTCCTCTATAGAATCAAAGGAAATCCCCCTCTCTATACCATAGAACCTTCCTATAATGTTCCCAATTTTGTGTTGCCATTTTCAGCCAGTTTTATTTTATGACAAATGATTTTGATGGAAAAATTTTGTTACCAGTCTTTTTATTTTCTGCTTTCTTTTAAAATTAATTTTATTGGCACATTTTAGATATACATAGAGATAGCATTCATCAAAGCAAATCTGTACCTATACATAATATATCTTGATTCATTTTTCCCCATTTCCCCCATCCAATCCCTCATCCTCTCCTTATTTACAAAAATGTTGTTTCCATTTTTTCCTTCTATTCTCTTTTTTATTTACACTTTCTTCCTTTCCCCACTCCCTCATTGTTTCCCCATCCCATTTGAAGATTTTTTCCCCATTTCTCAAATTCTATTGTATATTTTGGTCAGCAAAGTATTGTCCTTCTATAATTCCTTTTTGGTGTAAGGTTGATTTTATATATGTTGACAAAAACAACATCAAGAACAGTTATGACTGGAAGACATCTGTGTTTGTTTCCTACAGTTACTGTAACGAATTACCACAATTATCATGGCTCTAACTGTCATAAGTTTCCAAGCTCACCGTTCTAGACTGAAAAATCTGAAGTGGTCTAATTGGGACAAAATCAAGGTGTCATTAGTATCACATCTCTTTCTGGATACTCTATGGCAACATCTAATTTCCTGCTTTTTGCAGTTTTTAGAGGTCTCTCACATTCCTTGAATGATTGTGCATGTATATATTCACAGTCAGCAGTCCTGGGTAAAATTGTTTTTATGTTAGCATCTCTCTATTTCTCCCTTTTATGCCTCACTTTTATTGTTTAGTGAATGTTATATTACTTTGGACTCATTTGAGTTATCTAAGATTATTCCTTATTTTACAGTCAACTAAATAGCATCCTTAATTATGTCCACATTCATCAGCTTTCCAGTTGCTGAGATGTATTACCTAAAACTCACAATTTAAAGAGGAGAAGCTAAACTTGGCTTATAGCTTCAGAGGTTTCAATCCAAGGTTGGCTGCCTCCAATGCAGAAGCACCATGGTAGAATGATATAACAGAGAAAAACTACTCAGTTAATGGTGCCTAGGAGGCAAAGCAGAGGAATACGGCCAGGTTAGGGACTACAGACCACACACAGTACCCAAGATCACACCTCCATCACACATATAGACATAACCAGAAATCTGCTGTTATTAATTCCATTGGCAGTTCTCATTACAACCAAAATGACAATCTAACTTAGTAATTACAATAACCTTCCTTCACCTTGTAATGTAATATATATACAGGTTCTACTGGTAAAAATGTGGACATCTTTGGGAAATTATTCAGTCTACCACACCAATTTTTGGGAAATTATTGAGCAATAGCTATCATCCACTCATGTAAAATGGACATGCAATAAATATTACAAGTTACAGATTTGGGGTGTTATAGTGTGATCAGTCCTTTGTACCCCTCAAAAAAATGTAAAGACAGAATTTGGTACCAGAGAAGTGTGGTCATTGCTGAGAGTAAACCTGACCCTGTAGTTCAAGAGACTTTGGGAATGGCTTGTGGGAAGAGTTTGGAAAGGTTGGGAGATGTTGCCTGAAAGAGTGGCACTGGAACAGCTTAGGTTGTTCTGTATGGGAGATTCTGGTCAGAGCTCAGGAGGCCAGAAGGCTGATAGAAAGACTGCTGGTAAAGACCAGGCTCGGGAGGTTTTTGCTGGGAAGAAGGACTGCATTGGGTGTTGGACTCCACACTATATGTGTTACAGCTTGGCAAAAAGTTTGTCTGCATTCTGCCCGTGCCAGAGACTTTGCCTGAGACTGAGATTAAGGGCAGAGGACTGATTAGTCTAACAAAAGAAATGTCAAGGCAATCTAATGTTGAAATGGTGGCCTGGTTAGTGTTGGGGGCTTTTAACCAGATTTATGTTGCAAATCAAGAGCAAAGAGCCCAGCGTGGTGATTTAAAACCTTGTGAGTTTGGGCAGGAAGCTGTGGACTGTAAAGATAAAGCTGAGACCTCGATTGCTAAGAAAGAATGAAGTAATAAAAAAGATGGCCTGGGGGCAACCCAGGAAGCAGCAGGCCTCCACCCTTTGCAGCCTCAGGCCTTCAAAGGTGAAAGAGTTTGCTCGGAGGAAAAAGCCACAGAGCACCATGTTCCAGAGGGGCGATGGAGGTCACAGAAGGTCTCAAAATGGTGGTGGCTGCACCAGGTTTCAAATGGTGGCCACCACACCAGATTCCAGAATGGTGACAGCATAGAGTAACTTTTCCCCACAATCAGGTTCAGAGAGTTCAGCAATCCAGCCACTCGACCCCTACAGCCAAGAGAGAGGAAAGCCTGGCTACTGCTCCAGCTGGCAGCAGACCTTGGTGGCATCTACATGGCACTGGTTTTAAGTACAAGGAAAATGTGCAGCTTCTGCTCCAACTGCAGAGGACAATGCATAAAGTTGTAAGGGTGAAGTCACGGGTACAATGTAAAACCCCTGAAAGTGCCACCTGGGTGGGATCACTCAAGCCTTTTGGAGCTTGCAACCAGATTGCTTCAGATGCAGAGCATAGAACTCTAGGACTTAATGTTTGCCCTGCTGGATTTTGGAATTGCTTTGGTTCCAGTGCTTTGTATTTTCCTGTTTGTAACTTTTGTAATGGTAATGTTTATCTTGTGCCTTTACATGCTGGAAGTGCTTAACCTTTGTTTTCATTTGTACAGGGGGTTGCATTTAAGAGTTTGCCGTAGATCTCGGAGGAGCTTTGGGACTTGGACTTTTCAGCAATGCTGAAACTGTTAGGACTTTGGCAACTCTTGGAGATGAACTAAATGTCTTTTGTATTGAGGATGTACATGAGTCTTTGGGGGGCTAGGGGTGGAATGTTATAGTGTCATTGATCCTGTGTCCCAACAAAACCTCATGTAATTGTGGCATGGACAGGGCTGAGTTTGGGATTCATGATTGGTTTGTTGTCTGGTGCTGGGATTGGTGATATGAGTGCTGTGCCTGCTTATTGTGTAAGGGCAAGAGGAAGTCTCTCTCTCTCTTGCCCTCTCTCTTTTGCCAGGTTCACATGCCTTGCTGTTTGGCAGCTGCCATGAATGGCTGCCTTGCCATGCCATGCTGCCTTGGAACCAACTGAGTACGGTATGAAACCCCTGAGAACTGTAAGAAATAAACCTTTCCTTCTGTAATTTTAGGCATCAGGTGTTTTGTCTCAGTAATGAGTGAAAAGTGGCTAAGACATGGGGATAGAGTTTTATTCTTTTATTTATTGAATACAGATGAACTTTGTTACTTAAAGAAGTTTTAGTCTATATAGTAATCATGAACATTGAATTAGCCAATTACTCCTAGGGAAAATGTGTGTCACATATCTCACATACATTACCATTTTGAAGTCTAGTAATATGTATTGGAAGATTATATTTTATGTAGGAAAGGAAAAATAAAATTCATAAATTTTAAATGACTTTTCTGAGGACACGCCAGTAACAGTGTTGTGATGTAAACCCCAAACACAAAGCCTCTGGTCAATTCTTGAATTATCTTGCACTACTCCTTATGTTTAAATTCTCTAAAAATATATTACAGAAATATTCCTACATATTTCTTACTTTTTATATAGTACACGCTAAACTGTGATTTTTGCAATGAGTTTGTCTTACATTGATGCTTTTTTTCCTTTTCCTCCTTCCCAGCTTTTAAAATTTCTTTTTATTTTGAGATATCTACTCTAAGTAGCCAACAGAAATAAGGCCAACTATAGAAACAATTAAAATACATTTGATCAAACATTTTGAATATTCTCAATATCATATAGTCATATATTGGGGGAACTAGAGAGAAATATATTTCATGAAATTAATTACCTTATTTTATAGTTAAGGAAGCTTAAATTCATATGTAGTGAAAACTGTGTTTTACCCAACACATGGTGATTCCAAAATAGAGTTAAACATGATTAGATATTTCCTTGTATTTGTTTAGGTGGTCTTTCAACTGCACTGTGTTGGTCTCTACTCATTCCTAGTATGCAATGATTGCCTCATATTTTCCAAGTAGTCTGTTAAAACAATGCAAAAAATGTGGATTATCTATAAAATTTACTATAATTTAGGGCTCAATCACTTTTCTGTCAAAATTTCCAGGTTATAATTTAAAATTATAATGATTATAATTTAATTTTAGGCATATGGATGTTTCTAATGATCTAATATAATCATGCATTTACCAAAGAAAGTGATGTGCTTTGGGTAAGTCTGCTGGCCATAAATAACAAGCTATATATGTGGCAAACAGATTCAATTTGTCATAATAGTTATTGGCTAAAAAGAGAGCATTCATGGTTGTGGCGATTTCTGAAAAGTTGTCTGATAGCAATATCTATGCTTTATCAGGGTCTATCCATATTGCCCTTACTCACCATTATTCCCCTATACAATGTTTGGCTTATGGAAGAGGATAAGGAGTTTTGTCAAACAAATAATGTAACCAAAAAGTTTTATTAACAGGAGAAAAAAGGGCTGTAAACCTATTTAATTAAACATCTACATTTTGGAACTTAGAGGGATTTAATGAAATTACTTCCAATGTTTAAAATATTTGATAATCAAATAAGTATATTACTCAGAAGTCATTTTTAGCACATACTTCTTGTAGAGATGAAGATGGAGCTTCAAGCTTACTGACTTTGGGATTTTCCCTGGAAATTGATGGAGCACAGTTCTAGATGTATCTGTGTGGGTCATAGAGGTGTGGCGTTGGGGTCTATGTCTGGTGTCTCACTCTTGCCGCTCCAGAGTACTTCTCCTGCCCTGCTTTCTGGCCACAATGAACCAAGCAGCTATTCTCTGTAACACATCTCTACCATGACATCGTTTTCTTGGAGCCAGGTGATCATGAACTGAAAGAGTGAGCAAATTAAACTCCTTTAAGTTGTGAGTGTTAGATACTATGTCTCAATGAGTAGAAAAATGGCAAAACTAGAAAATATGTACCAGTAGGGTCATTTCTCTTTCTAATTTCCCCTGACCATGTGGTTTATAAGACTGTGGAATTGCCGGGCATGGTGGCGCACGCCTTTATTCCCAGCACTCAGGAGGCTGAGGTAGGTGGAGCGTTGTGAGTTCGAGGCTGGTTTGGGCTATAACGCGAGCGCAAAGCCAGCCTGAGCTACATAGTGCGACCCTGCCTCAAAAAACCAGGGCTGGGGAGTTTGGCTCAGCAGCTTAAGCGCCTGCCCTGGCAAGCACAAGGTTGTGAGTTCAATCCCCAGTGCCGGGGGAAAAAAAAATACTGTGGAATTGATTTCCTAAAGGAGTTTGGAAAGTTTTGGAGACACAGTCTAAAGAAACCATAGAATGCTGAAAGGAGAGTCAGATGATTAATTATATTTTTAGTATATATTTGCAGTACTAAATGATTACATTCATTGTAGGGAGCTTATACTTGTGCTTAAAACATCCTAAATTTTTTATCTCCTTCCCTTCCCCTCACTTTCTGCTCTTGTTCACTATTCTTCCCCTCCTCATTTGCAAAACTCTATTTCCACTTTTTCTTTAACTCTTTTTTAAAATCAGCATTCTCTTTGTTCTCTCTCCCTTCCTCCATTGGTTGTTCACCTTCCCATTTGAAAAGATAAATCTTCCTATATCCTGTCTATCTTTTATTGTGTTCCTTATTTGTTCTTTTGATTTCTTCTATAGAGAAAAAGTGCAATATCTAAACTTGTGTGTGTGTGATTTCTTTCACTTAAGATTGTGGTCTCTAGGTGCATCCATTTACCTAAAAATGCCTCATGTTTATCGTACTCGATGGCAGAATAGCACTTCATTGTATACAAATACTACATTTCCTTTTTCTAGTCATAAACTGATGGTCATATAAGCTATTTCCAGGATTTAACTATTATAAACTGTACTGTTATAAAAATGGCTATACATGTATTATTATAGTAGATGACATTAACTCTTTCAGAGAAGATATCTGCAAGGGGAATGGCTGGGTCAAATGCTATTTGTAGTTTTAGTTTTTTGAGGAATCTCCACACTGATTTGCAAACTGAGTGCCAGTTTGCATACGTGCCTACAATGAAGAAAGGTTTATTTTTCCCTACACTCATCCGATAATTTTTTTTCATTTTTAAATGAAACCTATCCTTTTGGAAGTGAGATGGACTCTAATTGCTGTTTTAATTTACACTTCTCAAGTGGACAGTTTTGCTGAACTTCTTTCATTTATTTATTCATCAGTTTTTCGTCTTCATCTGAGAAGTGTCTTCATATTAGATGTCCACTTTTGCATAGGGTCTTTAAATTGGGAGGGTCTAGTATTTTGGAAGTTTTTAAATATGATATTATACCATTTGTTGAATTTTGTATTTTGTGTAACTGGGTCTTTTTATTTCTTTATCAGTTTCATTGACTGAATGGATTATTTGGGATTTTCATAACTTCTTAGTTCAGCTTTGGTAATTCATTTGTATCAAGGAATGTATTCATTTTTTCTGAATTTTCCAAAGTATTAAAAGTACTTACCCAAAGTACTTACTGATGATCTTTTAAATTTTCACAGAATCTCCAGTGACTTTACCATTTTTATTTCTAATTGCATTGATTAACATCTTTTCTTTCCTTATTTTGGTAAGGTTGACTAAGGGTTTGTATATTTTGTTTAATCTTTCAAAGGACCAACTCTTAGATTCATCAAGTCTTTGTATTTATTTTTAGTCTCAATTTTATTAATATCTGCCCTGATCTTTATAATTTCCTTCCTCCTACTTACTTGGATTTGTATTTTTTTCTAGAAATTTGAGGTGCTTTATTAGGTTATTTGTGCTTGCTCTCTTTTTCTGATGGAGGAACTCACTGCTATTTTCTCCCTCTTATTACTGCTTTCATTGTGCCCTGTAGGGTCTGCTATGTTGTATTGTTATTATTGTTTGGTTATAAGAACTATTTTTTTCTTTAATTTCATCTGAGACCCACTGATTGTTGAAGAAGACATTAGTTAATTTTCATGTGTACGCATAGTTTTTTGATGTCTTTTGCCATTGATTTCTATTTATATTGCATTATGATATTGTATAGGATATGCTATGTACCCCCAAGTCCTCATACTTTTGATGGGGCTGAGTCTGATGCTTGTGATCAGTTTGTTGTCTAGCACCAGGATTAATGACGTGACTGCTACCCCCGCCCAGGGGTGGAGCTGAGATACAGTATAAGGGAAGGCGGGTCTTCCTCTTGTTTGCTTCCCGGCTTCCTCTCTCTCTCTCGCCAGCGTGGATTGCGGCTTGCAGCTTGCAGCCGCCATGAACTGTAGCCCCGTCATCCCATGCTGCCTTGGAGCCCACTTTTTGGACTGAAACTCCTGAGAAACTGTAAGAATAAACCTTTCCTTCCCTAACTTTGGGCGTCAGGTATTTTGTCTCGGCAACGAGCAAAAAGTAACTAAGACAGAATTTGGTACCGGGAGTGGGGTCGTTGCTGTGACTATTCCTGACCATGTGGTTCGAGAGCCTTTGGAAATGGCTTGCGGGGAAAGTTTGGAAAGGTTCAGAGATGCCGTCTACATACATAGAGCTGGAACGGCTTAGGCTGTTTTGTATGGGAGATTCTGGTCAGAGCTCAGGAGACCAGAAGGCTGATAGAAAGCGTGCCGGTAAAGACCAGGCTCGGGAGATTTCTGCTGGGAAGAAGAACGACATTGGGTGTTGGGCTCCACACGATGTGTGTTATGGTTTGGCAGAAAGTTTGTCTACGTTTTGCCCATGCCCAGAGACTTTGCCTGAGACTGAGATTAAGGGCAAAGGATTAATTACTCTACAGACAGAAATTATGAGGCAGCCAAACATTGAAATGGTGGCCTGGCTTTTGTTGGGGGCTCTTAGCCAGATTTATGTTGTGGATAAAGAGCAAGGAGCCCAGCATAGTGATTTAAAACATGAGTTTGGCCAGGAAGCTGTGGACTGTAAAGATGGGGCTGAGACCTTGATTGCTGAGAAGGAACAAAAGAGTAAAAAAGATGG